>JAURVB010012247.1:0-67504 GCA_033002965.1 Piper betle | reverse complement strand
TGGTATATATTAGTTATAAGACTCTTGAAAATCTATTAGCACCTAGTCTCCTTATATTTATCTATTTTCCCTTAATGCACTCAGCATAGACTTGAAAATCTGATCAATTAAGAGAATCAAGAATTTCGTCTTACATAAGTCGTCCAATTCTTTATTTAGAAATATGTCCTAAATGCTTGTGCCAGAGTAAATCAGAATTCTCATTGGTTAATTTTTTTTTCATACCACTTAAACCCATATACAAAGTTTCATTAAAAAATGCAATAGTATCAAATAAATATAGATGACCATAAAAAAATAAGAAACCCATACCCACAATATTTGAATTTAAAAAAAGACTAAACTTATTATTTCTAAATGAACAAGAGTAACCAGATATGTCCAATATAGAAATAGAAATCAAATTCCGTCTAAAAGATGGTACTGCATATCTCTCTTTAAAATCCAAATAATATTTTGTCTTCAATAATAATCTAAAAGTTCTTATTGCTTCAACTACAACTGAGTTTTCATCACACACATAGATGAATCTTTCAACATCATTTAGTTTTCAGCAACCTTGCATTGACACACTTATGCAAGTAGTAGCACCCGAATCTAGCCACCTAAGTGTATATTGGCACTAAAGTTAAATTAATCTCAGAACAAACAAAATTAAGAACTGGATCTTTTTTTCACACCAAGTGTGATACTTAATGCATTCCTTCTTCATATGTCCAGGTTTACCACAAAAGAAATATCAACAAGCCTTATCTTTTTTTACAAAATACTTTTCAATTTCTTTAAGAAACTCAATGGCTGTAGTAACCTTTTCAGACACATCGCCCCTAAGGCCTCTGGAATTCCACGCTTCATGATCATAAGACTCATGCGATTTGAACGTTCTCACTTCTCAATGTCCCGTTTTTCATCAATGGAACTTTTGTCCGTAAGAAAAGGAGGTTGTTCAGTCCTTAACGAAAGGTCAAGATCCATGCAGCGGAATGCAATCATCACGCTCACTTTTCAATCCTTAAAATTATCTTTAAGCATTAGAACTGAATTGATGTTGGCAGAAATCATAGAAGCAGATTAATTAACTGAAAATAGAATAAAATAGCATGCACATAATAAGATTAATAATTCAAACAATGGTTAATCTCATCAACAGATACCTATCACAACATTAATATTTAGTCTTTGGACAGAAATATTAATTTATAAGTGGTATTCTTATTGCAGTAATCAAATATAGGTAATAAATCCTATCAAATATAAACTTTCATTTGGGCAAATTTATTATTCACATAGAATCTTAATAATTATCCCATATTTATTACCACAAATAAATATATAATTCTTTCAAATATTAACCTTCATTTGGGCCGATTAATATTTACATGAATCAAATACCCACAACCGTCTTAATAATAATAAAATAAAATTATTTTTACAAAAAAAGGCGACTTTGGTAGTATATTGTAGTCATTAATAAATTTTAAAATATTAATTATAACCGAACCATAATTTAAATTTAATAATCCCAAATAAAATACAACTAAAAAGGTTATAAAAGTATTTCTATTTGGAAATTTCTGAAATTATTAATTTTTGTAACTTTATTTTCCCCACTTGATATTTTACCAAAAGAGGACCTTGATTTGCGAATAAATATTTCATATAAAAATTCTTTGTATTTTTTTTAATTCAATTTCTGAAAATAACAATAACTAATATTGAATTTTAGGAAACTTTTAATGGGTCGAAGACTATATCAATTTATTCCTTCTTACAAACTAGTATTATTTTGAGATCATGAATCCTTAGATCTGGATGTAATATGGAACTAGATAGTTTTAATAAGATTTTATTTTGGGATCTATCTTTTCTAAATCTTGATCCAAAATTAAACAAAAATCAAATTAATCCTCAATGATCTAATATGAAGTTTCTCTGATGTCACTTATTGTAAATTTAAAAACTTAAAAACAAACTTTAAGTTTAACCAAATTATTCAGATGATAAAGTCATCACCATAAAACCTTATTCTTCTTCAAATTAAATTATTAATAAAATAGAATTTGACAACAGAAACGTACATAAATCCTGAATCCATAAAAGCAAAAATTGATTCTTAAATTCTTTAGGATTTTGGTATTCCAAATTAGTTCTTCAAATTCTGGACGATGAAATACCAGAACGAAAAACTACTTATGAATTTGTGGATCATAACCCTCTATTTATAACCTTATTTTTCATAATTTAAATTTAACTCATCATAAAAGAGAAATTACAAAAATAATATCTATACATATGAATCCATACATATATTAATGGACATTAAACTTAATTTTAATAGATAAATTGAATTTAGGTCAACTTTAAATAACAACATATGATATAATTATAAATTTATGTATATATTTATGTTCAAAATCCAACACTTACACTTTGGGACTAAAAGCATACTCAATAAGTCATTGAAAAGAGTTCTATTTTTTAAAAAAGTAATTATTAATATGGGACCTATAAATCAGGTCTTCCATGCTGCTATTATTATCGACACCCTCCATCAAAGTTGGAGAGGTTTTCTTCCTGGAGTTTGATGGGGAAAGAGAGCTGTGTCAATTGTACGTCCTCCAATTTTATCAAATCTAGTTTGTAGACAAGCCCCAACCTTTTGTAGTTTCTTGTCACTCCTTGGCTCAGGCAAAGGAGACTGTGGATCACGAGTTTTTCTTTGTGATTGAAGAACTGCACCCAATACTTTTTACCGCGCTCTTTAAAATGGCCTCGGGAGTGCCACAGGGAGAAGAGCAGTTCATTGACGACTTCATTAGTTGGCGAATACCAAAGGGACTATATGCCTCACTTTCAGATTGTATAAGGTCACAAGTAACAAAACATGGGGAAGGAGAAGGCTGGTAAAGAACTTGACGACTATTCCTTGTAGTCGTTGAGCATCCATCAACACTAGTTGAAGCAGCAATTTCTGATGTTCCTGGAGTTGGGTCAGTGTTCATTGAAGTGGTGGACTCTGGAAGATTGATCACATCACTTTGCTGTCTGGACACGCACAGTTTGTCCCCATCACTCTCCGAAGAAGGGGCACTAGGTTCATTCTGATCAGCCACTGTACTGGGTGGGCAATACTCAAGAACCCCAGCAAATATTTCTCCTAACTCTTGTATATCAATGTTGCTCACATCATCTGCGTCGGCGTTTGCTTCGTTCGGTTTACCAGATGGTGAAGCACGTCTGCCTCCAATTTCTGGGTTAGGCAAAGCTTCAAGTTGTTGTAGCAGTCCTGATGCCAAATTGGAGTCAAGTTTTTTCTTCACTGAGCAGTGCCAGTGGTTCTTTATTGCATTATCCATCCTGATTGAGTGATCATTGTCACAGAAATTATTAGCTAAAAATTGAAACCACTTCCAAAGAATAGTTAAAAACAAACAAAAGTAAATAGTTAAAAACTCACAAATAGTACACTACATATTTTTAAATGCCCTATCATCTGGGTGGAGTCTACCCAGACCCTTCAAACCTAATATTGCTTAGGTCTCCGAACTATTTTAATTTATACCAATTTTTTGTCTTAAAATTTTCCCCAAACCTTTTTTTATTAAAAAACCATACAACTGTAACCGGTATCCAACTGGCAAAAATACATTTGTAATGCCTAATAAAAATATTTTTGTATAATTTACCAAATATATGCTGTATCTAATATAAATCCGATATAATAATTAGTATGGTATTTAAGATATCGGTGTGTGTAAGTATATATATACCTTCCAGGAAGAAATTTGGTTAGCTCAGCCCATCTGTTACCATGAATTTGATGTGCTTGAATCCTCCTCGTGGGTCCAAGCCTCCCTTCTTATACAGGATTCAAGTGATTATGCCACCTAACACATAAAACATTTCAACTCTGCATTGTCAAAAGTACTTGCCTGCTGCTAACAGTAAGCTTTAAATCTTCTCATCACCTAAATATGACCAATGCATGCTATCTCTGCTTGCTTTTAGTAGCAAATACCTTTGATGTTTCTATCTCAAAGATAAGTTAAATTAAACTATTTAATGGTGGAAAAAACCAATGCAAGTACACCGGAAACACACTAAGAACATGCATACACTCAAAGAAGATAATTACATGCTAAGAAGATAAATTACACATAAGTAGTGGAACTGCGCAACATTTTTTTGGACCATATTTGTTCACCAGTTCAATGATTTTCTCATCTTCCTAAATGGGGAATTTTTTTGTAAAATTGTCAATAAAAAAAAGCCAACAAGGATTCATTACGTATTAGTATTTATTAATAAAATTGTAAATTAGCTCTTTAAACATGCGCCTTTCACAAACTCAGGATTCAAAACTTGTTGCCATCGGTGCAGACATTGGATGTCACATTCAGCTACAATTTTTTTAAAATAAAAAAGGGGGGAAATATATTTTATAAATTCTGAAAAAATATTTTTAAAACCGTTGATTCTTATTCCATTTCTAAAACATTCAATGTTAAAAACCTATTTTCTTCTAATTTCTTCCTTGGAAATGGTTAACTGCTTGGCATAATAGCTCATCCTAAATAAAACTAGTTTTAGAAACCAAAAGAACTAACAAAAAAACATTTTATTCAAGGTCCTCTATTAAAAATATAATGTGAAGAAAATATTCACATTAACCATATGAATAGAGAAAACTTGTCTGTCCCGCACAACAAACCATGTTAGGGCAAATTGAGGACATTTCTACTGTACAACCTAATTAATTATCTCATTATTACCTCTTCAGGCATCCAATTGGCCTTTGATGATCGCCTAGTTGATCCACTTCGCCTGGATAAGTAAACAAACAATTTAATAGCCAATCAAAATTGATGTGTATGCCAACAGAACTACATAAAATATAAAAAAATTGAATAAAAAAGTCATATGCAAATATAACCTATTTAACAATCACAATGGCAATTTAAGTTGAGAAAGACAAAACATCAATTAGTGTGAGATCCCCTAAAATTAGTCTCATTCCGGTGAAAATTTTATACCCCAAAGTTTGACCTAAGCTGTCCGATTATAAGGATGACCAAAATCTAGTCTTTAAAAAAAAAAAAAATCTAAACCCCTACCCCAAATGGCACCGGTATGCACTGGCCAAATCTAGTCACAAGGGACCATGTCTAGCTGGCCCCGGCCAAATTCGGTCACCGTCGAATCTGGCCGCGCAGCCTTATGTGGCACTAAGACTAAAATTGGCCATCACTGGCCACATCCAATCGGCGCCCGCACCTTTAAAAAAAAATTTTTAAATGTTCTGGCCACCGCTAGATCTAGCCACCGTAAATTGGACCCGGCTGGCTAGCGGACAACCAGGTCCTGCCAGCGGTGGCCAAATTTAGTTGTACCTTTAAAAGAAAAAAAATGGTCAGAACCTGGCTACCGGTGAAAGATGGGTGAAGGGGTAGTTTATTTTTTCATTAAATATGGACCATCGTTAGACTCGAGGGCATGAATTTTTCTCGTGTATATATATATACAGAGAGAGAGAGTGTGTGCGAAAGAAAGAGAAAGACGACTTTTATATATATATAGAGAGAGAGAAAGAAAGAGAGAGACGATTGAATCGATTTTTGTGTCATTAAGCAAATTGAGAAAAACACCCTTGGTGACAGTCCTAGTTTCGAGATTCTTGATCTACAAAATTAAGTGCTCCAAATTCACAAAAGAACTTTAAGTTCAGTCTCTTGTCGATCCCAGGGGCCAAATGATTAAATCAATCAAAAATAATTGATGTTGTATCAATTCCAAGCTCTCATCTTACCAGTCTGTCCTAGATTGAATCAAACAAAAATAATGGGGCCAAATGGGGCCAAATGATATCAGTCTGTCCTAGATTTATGGAACTTGTATCAATTCCAAGCTCTCATCTAATAAGAATTCAAAGATTTAATCCAATTTATTTACCATATTTATGTGATCTGAATATCCGCCAAACTCATGTCTGATCCATATCTAACCTAATTGAATAAAATTATATAAATAATATAAACTTTAATATAAAATGGAAAAATTATAAAATTATATTTTAAATAATTTAAAATATAATTTATAAAAGATCACATATTTTGGTCGATAGGGATTGGATCACCTTAAATCTATATCCAATCTAAATATTTTTTGATATATTTATCATTGAAAAATTCAAACCCAAATCTAATTCGAAACGTCGGAGAAGCCCATTGTGCTTTCTAAGTCTCTCTAACTAAGAGAGAAGAGGACTTCACTAATTCTTTTGAGTAAAAAAGCTTTTTTATGACGAAAAAAGGACTCCACTCATATAAGCCTCAAACTTATTCTTTTTGATCTTGAAGAAGGGAGTTCACATTAATTCTTCTACGCTAAGAAGAGAGATCTCAATCTTGGGGACTAACTGATGTCGTACATCATCAATTGTTTAGGAGCTTTGTATATATATTAGGAATCACAAATACAGAATTTCCTTTGACCTTATCAATTACTAGTTTGCAAGTTGCATCTTAGGCTATATTTACTAAGCATCGGAGTTTTTTTTGTATGACCTATAAGGTCATCCCATTGTAAGGGAAGCTTTAGATGAATAAAATTTTATATTTTCTTTATCTTACCTTGCGTTAGGAGTAGTTCTTAGAATACACTTTTTTTATCTTACCTTGGGAGTAGTTTTAACTTGGATCCTTTTACATCAATTAGATTGTTCTGGGCACTTTACTGCATCAGTATCATAACTTAAATGAAGAATAAGGGAGATCAAAAAATTTTAGTGATTTGGATGTCATTACTGCATGATTTATATTCTCCTTTGCTTGCCTTCACTTCATTTGTATGGAGAATGATACCTTCAAGTCTTTCCAAGCAAGGGATAAAATATTTCACAAAAGATTGGTGCGAAATCTCTAAAAGAGTAAAATATAGGAGGAAGTCCTATGCCAACGATTGAAATTCGATCGTGCTTCTGATTGTTGATGTTAAAAACTTCAATTTTGTTTTATTTTGTGTTGCTTGACTTTGTCTTCATTACTGATTTCTTAATATTTTGATATGTTTCGTTTTAATCAAAACATGAGGATCAACAATCTCTCTCTTTTATTTCATGACAAAATCTCTAGGGGTGTTAGTGAAACTTGTTAAAATATTTCCCTCCTCATGTGATGGTAGTCGTCAAGTGGTCAACAATGGTGCTTCAAGTTCAACCGGTGTTCCTTTAAGGAGTTTTCACATGGGTCGAAAAGGGAGATTAGAAGGGTTGTATCTCTTTTCCATGTGAAGGATGTTGAAACCAACCCTAGTGTGTTCCGTATGATTCGGGAGGGGAGAATTGTTGGGGTCCTCATCATACGATGGATGTGAGAAGACATGCAACTATATGGAGAATCGTAAAGACATGGAGTTATTCCAAGAGGTACGAGGAATTCGAGAAGAATTGTTGAAGACGATGAGCATTTAGTATTTTGGCTCTTGGTATTTACGAGGCTGGTTTGTTTTTCCTATATATATAGTTGTATTGTGAGAGAATAGAATAAGAGAGAGTACTGAGTGTATCATTGTGTGCTTCACTGTGAGGGTTTTACAGTGAGGCTCTCCCTCTCTCTCTTAGAGGAGGGAGAGCCTCTCCTCATGGTAGCCTCTCCTCATGGTTTACTTATTTTGTCCGATGTGTGTATCGGTCTAATTGGAGTTGGTGTTCCTAACTGGAGTGTGTTTCAGTTAGAGGTTGGTGGAGTTGGTGTTCCTAATTGGAGTGTGTTCCAATTAGAGGTTGGTGCTCCTAAGTTAGAGGTTGGTGCTCCTAATTGGAGTGTGTTCCAGTTAAAGGTTGGTGTTCCTAATTAGTTAAAGGTTGGTGTTCCTAATTAGAGTGTGTTCCAGTTAGAGGTTCGGTTACAGAACTAGAGAGGGTCACTATTGGTGGTGCATGTGAGAGGGTCACTATTGGTGGTGCATGTGAGAGAAGAAAGAGAAATTGTTCGTTGTGAGGAGAAGACATGAGTTTGGGTTCTTCGACAAGACCAACTGTAGTTTATTTCTTATCCTTCTTTACCTTTTGTCTATGATTTGTAATTGGGAGTAATTTTACTCATCTCATATTTTTTGGTTGTGGTTTTATTTCAATTTGAAAGTTTCCACTTTAAATTTGTGTGCCATATATCTTTTATCCTGTATTGGTTTGCACCTATGAATCTAGCTGTAAATCTACATTAACGTGTTAGTGATATTAGTTTTTAAGTGTGAGCAGGTTTCATATAATTTTTATATGATTCACAATGTAGCTCAAAAAATACTACAAGCCCATTAATCAAATTACACACATCCTACCTATGTAAATTTGATTCAGATACTTATGGGTTTACAATACAAAGAATAGAAGAGATTCACATTAAACTTACAACTTAAACTTACTAACAAGTGTAATCTCATTTACATTAGATTAATAGTGAAATATTATTTATATTGTCAATCTACTTTAACTATAAAAATTAGACTCACAGTTTCACTAACCCCTTATAATCCCTTCTTACCTAATAAAGAAGTCCATATAAAAATTATTCAAGCCTTCTCAGAGAACAATCATATCTAATTTAATAGAAAAACCATACACATACAAGTGGGAGAATTATTTTGGGAGTGTTTGGTTGTCATGAAATTATATAAAAGAAATATAAAATTTGGAGGTCACAAATTTTCTTATAATTAGATGTATTGAAAGTTAGCTAAAAGAAATATCAATATTAGTTAAAGTAAGCCTATGTAAAGATTTTACAATGCAATATTTTCTTATGGAAAACAAAAGAAATTAAAAGAAGTTTGGAAAGACATGCATATGTACATGCACATGGGAATGAATATTTTAATTTTATCTTAGTTTTTATTATCTAAGCATGTAAGAGAAATTTCTAAAAATTTTATGTCATTTTATCTTATTGCATTCTCATTTCATATAAAATTATTGTCATTTATATTATTTATATGCCAACCAAACGGAATCTTAGTAAAAATTAAATAAAAATAATAAGTTGGACAATTTCTTAGCCAACTTTAAACAAATCTATATTGGAGAAAACTTTTACAGACTCCAAATAAAAATTCATAAATATAAATTGAAAAAACCTTAACGAACTTAAAAAATAAAAATCTTTAAAATCCAAACTCATCCTTGAAGAAAGCCATAACCAAGGACCTAAGTAAACCAAATAGAAAATCTTGAAGCAATAAATAATTATGTATCCAAACTAACTTAAATCTGATTTTGAATCAATCACATTGACCTTATTAGGTCAAAGTTAGGTCAGGATAGAGGTTGAGTAGCAAAACTGACGTGTTCTGGTCTGGTAAAAACCTGGCTATTTCTAAACCACTAACCAAGCCTTGATCTAAGTTTGGCCATAAGATCTGAGTTGGGTAGGACGGTGGGGATCCTAAAACCCTGTGGGATTGTGTAAAGTTTGGTGTTTTGTGTGTGTGCGGGCAGGTTGAGTAGGTGGGTATAGGTTTGTGTTAAATTAAGAATTGCCTTGAAAAAAAAAGGAAAATAAGTAAGTTTTGAGTAATAATAATATCTGACATGCCTTGTGTACATGTACAAACACGAGAGAAATTGTGTTCCGCCATATCGAACCTAAAGAAATGAAGTAACAAAGTATCAGTTCAATCTAATATGCCTCAAAATTAAACACAACGACACCAGATACCTCAATACATCAATCAATCACATCCTCATAACGCATTCTATTAGTTAAAAATGCATCAATCACATCCATGAAATCTGCCGCTCTGTAAGGAGTCCGAGGACAATGGCAAGCGAAAAATGCTCACACTTTTCCAATGTGCCACTTTTAAGGGACCTAATTTTATGTAATCATAAATAATATAAAAGGGGCATCCTCAGACTATTTTTTGCCATTTTTAATGCGATGGGAAACGTTTAAATTACTTGCACATTATTTATTTATTTATTTATGTGTTCCACCTCTTGTAACAACATATAGGGTCAGCGACTAGCTGAGCTAAGTCAGGGTGAGCTTGGACTCAGCTTGCTCAGTTGGACTTGGTCTAATTCGCCATTCGCCAAAAGAAGAGCATGGACCTGAAATTAATATATATATATATATATATATATATATATATATATATTCATGTGCTTAATTTCTTATTCAGAATAAATAATATGACGATATAAGAGGAGGTTAAAGGTCTTAAAAATTTGCAATTCTAATAAACTATTGACCTTTACTGTAATATCTTAAATAAATTAGATTATTTGTATTTATACTTTCGAATTGAAGGAATTTATTTGGCAATAACAAATACTTCATGGTACATTCATTGTTGTGAGAATCAATTTAAACAAATTCAATTAAGCCGATTTAACTCAACTATATTAAAATTTGAGTCAAAAATATATATCTAAATTGAATCGTTAAAATCGATTTTTAAATTGTCTAATTTAAACCGAGTTTGGCAGATTCATAAATGATTCATGATCATCATTTTTACTAGATTTAATATATTTTTTAATATTTGACGATTAGATAAAAGATAAAGAAATAATCTATGTGAAATACAAGAGAATTTAATTTATAGTCATCTTATTACTTATGTTTTCATCATATATATGATATCTATTACTTTAAAGTTTATTAAAGTTACATAAGAATACTTTATTTTATAGCCAAAAGTTTAATAAAAAATTATTTCAATATTATTTTTTATTTTAATTGTGTTATCGTCAAACTAATTTTTATACAAACATGTATACAATTTTATTAAATTTGTAGATACCAAATAAGTCATGGATCAGTTGAGAACTAGTATAAACCTCTGAAAAATCAAATTTGGTGGAATTCATCAGATCTTCCGCCAAACTCACCCATTCGAACCAAACTCACCCATTCGAACCTGATCGAACTTCGGATGCCTCCGAGCACCGAATTCGAGCTCTAAGACGCATGACAAAACCGTAGCCGTCGCCGATTGCCGACGACGCGAGGTATAATTACCTCCAATTTAATTATTTAAAATTGATAATTATTGTCACATCATGTTAAGATTACTTGTTTGACATGATGGATGTCCAATTATGAATGAAGTGATGATTTACATGATTTGATTGATAATAAATAATTGCTAATGATCTAATTATGTAAATTAAATCTGAGCATGCTAATTTATTGCAATATAACTTAAAAAAATATAATAAAATTGGTATGAATAGGTTGAGATATGGATATTTTTATTGTGATGAGGATTGTTGATTATTAGATGGATGAGTTACATGATTTGATTAATAATAAATAATTACTAATGATTTAATTATGTAAATTAAATCTGAGCATGCTAATTTACTGCAATATAACTTAGAAAAATATAATAAAATTAATATGAATAGGTTGAGATAGGGATATTTTTATTGTGATGAGGATTGTTGATTTTTTGATGGATGATGATTGTATCGTGACCGTGGTGTTTATGATGGGTTTGATGCATTGTTCAATTAGTTTTTAGTTTGATGTATAAGTATCGAGTAGGAGCTCGCTACCTAGGCATGTGGATATGATTAGAGTTTTTACTAAGTTCGTTTAGGACTCTATCCCGATTTATTGTTTCATTCTATCGTAATTTGTTTTAACAGGTAAGCGGGCATGTCGAGTGGTGATTTATTGTATCCTACTCGCCACGGGTCATTTAGCCGATCATATTTTAGGATTAATAACTCTTGAGGATGAGATCCCTTAAGTTTGTTTTCGAAACTCAGATCCAACTCACACCTTTGAGCCTATTATATTGAAATTCTTACCCAGGCTTATGTATATATAGTTTTTCGCGTTTTCAATAATATGTGAGACAAGGGAAATCGACGGCCACGTCTTGAGATAGGGCATGTGTTTGTCAAAGCGGGCTCTGAAATTTGTGAGCTTTTATTCTATTCTTGAGGGATCCTGATAACTCCACCTTTGAGTTCCTCAAACCCCAGAAAAGTGTGGAGGTTTATGAGTATTGCTATGCAGCGCATGTCTAGACTTGCAATTTCAAAAAGTACTGAAGGCATATGTCTGAGAGTATTTTACCTTTGTGTTCAAGGCAGGAGTAATACGGAGGATCTAAAGGGTTAAGAGGAAAGAGAATGATTTTCCCGCGCAAAGGGATAATTTAAATTGGCCAGGGAAAGAGAATCAGATAGAAAGGGGATGCTGTTGCGCAAGGGCGACAACTCTTATTATTTCCCTTATGAGAGTTTTTTAGGAAGTGTATGAGGCTTTTATTTCATAGGAGGGCTAGCTCACCTGTGTTAGTTTGTTATTAGTTATTTCTGGATCGGTAACACTTGTTACTAATGTCTTTTTATTATATATATAAGTGAGAATATTGAGGAATGAGTATCGTCGAGACTGCGATAGAGCAACAATGAAACGCGCACACATATACCTGCCAACTGTAATTAGTGATGTATTGAATTGTGTGGATAATGAATTTGAATGATATTCTATACTTGACTAAAGATATTTTCCATGTGAATGCAAATGTAAAATAGAAAATAAGCAGGGTGAGCTACGGAGCAAAGATAATTGGCATGCTAAAACAAGCTGCTTTTTAAATGTGTTTGATTTTTTTTGTTATACACATATACTGCTTGTCATTGACAGGGTGGCCACTATTGAACTTATAGGGAAACTGTCATTTTCATTTTCAAAATAAATATTTCTTTTAAACTTTTCGTTTGTTTGGTTTATTTGTGTATTTGTTTGCATATTATAATATGCATGTAGGACAACGTTAGAACCCAAGCATCTCATCCATATTTTGTATATTATATCACCATCTTGAGATACTGAGGGTAGATTCAGGTCGGCTTAACCGAATCAAATAAATTAACGAATGGTTCAATCACTAATAACATTTTCGTTTTGGTTCACGGGTGAACCAAAACGGGTTATTACAATTATGGTATTTATTTTTCCATATATTAATTTGCTGTATATACAATCATTAGAATTGTAACTTAGTGAGTTTAACTAATTTAAGTTAGTTTCAATTGGTTTCCAACACTAAAACACCAAGACAATTTTAAAATCTTAGGGATTTTACTGGGTTTTACAACATTTTTAGCACTATTCTCTAATACTATTTATCATAAATAAATTTGAAAAATATGGTCAACCAATGTACCATGTAACATCTCCGATCTAGTTTGTTTGGAAACCGGGTCGAAACATTACAGTAAGAAAAGCAATCAATGGTGCAGTAATAATCAATGGTAAAAAAATAGCAAATGTCTTCGACCACACCAAAACACTATCAAAAACTATATTTCGACAAGACTTCTTCGGTTAACATTATGAAACCCTAAATAGCCTTCATTCGTGGTTGTAACATAAGCAACTTACTTCGATTGAAACCTGGATTGCATGAATCGCCGATTCTGAATCGGAATCAGCCGATTCAACTCGGATCGGAGGAAAACCGATTCAAAAACCCATTGAATCGATTTTCATCCGAATCGTTCCATGAATCGGCCGATTCAGAATCGGCCCAAATCAGTCAATTCCCGGCTTGGGGGCGGGGAGGGACAGGGAGGGGCTGGCGGGGGAGGCGGGGCGCGGTGGGCGCAAGGCGAGGCACAGCGGGCGAGGGCGGGGTGTGGCGGGCGTAGGGCCGGGCACAGGGTGGGGCGGGGCGGGGCTAGGGGGAGGGAGGGCACGGCAGTGGCAGAAGCGGCAGCGGCAACGGGGAAGGAGGGCGGATGCGGGAGAGAAAGGGCGAGGGAAAGAAATAACACTCAGTGGCAATCTCGTAATTAAAACTTGACTCGTATCCGACTCGAGTAAAAAATAATAACTAACTCTAAATAATTTAAAAAAATCTCAAAAAATATTTAAAACTATCATAAAATATAATTCACACAATAATATCAAAATGACATCAATATCTAATTTTTATATATTTATATTATGAGTTGTCAAATTATTATATATGAGCGATTTAGTCTTGTTTAAGACCTTCCAATAATTTGAGCAAATAAAGACGGCAATCAATTTACCTCATAACCTGCAATGGCTCTCCACCAACAAATGTTTTCTCCCTGTAAAGCTATCAAAAATTTTAAAAATAGCCATCCATATGTAGCACTTTAGCGCATTTTTGCTATTTGGAAGCTCGAAACCAACAAGCTAGTGAGAAGCCACTAATTAACCACCATTATGATCTTCCAAACAACAATAACATATGCAGAGAATCCTATTATCGAAATCTGTAAGTTGATATAGTCGTTTTACAAGAAAAAATAAAATAAAAAAGAATGAAGAACTCACATTAACGAATCAATACGTACAGTGTATACCGACTATAACATAGGTACAAGAAGCCGCCTGGAGAATCTACATTTAAATTTCAGAAACATATAGTTTGATCGCTCTGGTACAGCGACAATTTTCAAGTTGACAAACATATAACATAGGTACAAGATGCCGCCTGGAGAATCTACATTTAAATTTCAGAAACATATAGTTTGATCGCTCTGGTACAGCGACAATTTTCAAGTTGACAAACTAGAATGCAGGGCACAGACCTTCAATGTCGTGAACCCCAAATGCATTGGAAGGTGGAACTACATAAGGTTTTATCAAGCTCATGCAGTCAACAATGCTCGCTCTTCCAAGCACGCTTTCAAAGGAGCCATGGAACGCAAGAGATGATGTCTTCATCATGCTATTGCTAGGCTTCTAGTTTTCGTTCCCAGAAATGTGTTGAATCAAGTCATGCACGTCCAAATGATAGGCACATTCTCCAATAAAGACACACTGAATTGATGGCCTCGAAAACATTGATCCAGGAAGCGAACCTTTGTATTCATCTCTGTAAGAAACTTCCAAGGAAGACTTCCAAATTGCAGACTACCTAAAGTTTTTCAATAAATAAGAGGGACTAGACGACTTTACTGCACTTCCACCTTCAAAATGTTTCTCTGGCTCCTTGCAAGGAGTTTCACACCCACTAAAATCAAGGACCCGCCTCTCATTCTGGATTCAAGAAATACAAGAAATCATAAATTCATGCCTGAACTAAATTTCATAAATAAAAAAAACATTCAATAGAAAGCAGAAAACGTAACATACCAAGACTCCCGATGCCAAAGGATTGCAGTTTTCCACTTCACTCACAAGATTATCTTTTGATGATTTCTGGTCAATTGTGCGTCTTGCCATGGCATTAGAAACAGTGATGGTGGAGCAATCTGAACTAGAGAAAAACTCCGGTGCGCCAGCAAATTGAACAGCAGTGTGCTCACTTAAATGCTTCATTAGCTCAAGTGCATCACAGCTATTATTACCAGGGCTGAAAAGAAAACCTATATCCTGCAGCAAGCATCCAAAAGAAAGGTTTACTGGACACCATTTCTCATGTTAATACACATCAAGGACTGTGCTCAATAAAGATACCTCTAATGCCATCTCTGTATCAAATTTTTTACCGCAAAGAAGAGGACTCATAAACCATGGAGACTTCCAAGCGGATGGTGATTCTAGCCCTTTCTTGAAAATAGGGGTGCCATTAAAACTGCAAAATCATAATAATAATAATAATAATAATAATAACAAATAAATTTGAAAATAAAAATATAATCATAAAGGATAACATCAGATCTTTCAATACAATGTTGTGAAAAACATATATTCATACATAGATTCGTGTTCAATCCATGAATAGAACAAATACTTGTGTGTGTGCAACAAAAATTCCATAACTGCGAAAAAACAGTGTACTGCATTTTGAACAAACTGCATCCAAATTTTTAAAAAATTAAACAATAAGAAAACGTCCCCACCGGAAAAAAAAATGCAGCATGTGAAGGATATTAGGATCAAGTAATAGAAAACAGTTCCAAAGTTTTTAGAGTAAAATGGCACCCGTGAAATAAGCTTACATGCTGCTATTATTGTTAACATTAGAGACATCTCCACACACACAAAAAAATCATACGTTCATGATAATGGTGTTAGGATAAAGCGCATACTCAAATAAGTAATCAAAAACAATTCCAAATTTTTTTGAAGCAAAACGACGCCTATAGTTAAGTCTTACATGCTGCTATTATTATCGACATCAGCTTCTTGAAACAACCTGCCCCTCTCTATCTTAACATGCAGAGGATTAGGAACAACCAAATGGTGGCCTTGCTTTCTTTCCCTGCTACTTGGAGGAAAAAGGCAAGAAAGCCCTGGAGATAATTCACTTTGGTTTGATGCAAGAGTCTGGAGGTGGATTTGTGTCACAGGAATCCTAGCAGAATCAGAATCTTTAGTCGGTCCGTCTGTATCATGATAAGTGCTTTGATTTAAAGGATTGTCTTTGTTATGCTCTGACAAAACTCTACCAATCTTCTGTATAAAAGATCAATCAGACAATCAGAACAATCCCCACAAACTCTCTTGCAAACATGTGTATAAAAGATCAATCAGACAATCAGAACAATACCCACAAACTCTCTTGCAAACATGTGTATGTATCGAAAGAAGAACAGTCAAGAGAGATATGGTACATTACTACAAAGAAAACACACACAAGGAAAAACAATTTCACAGAGAAATAATAGCACAGAAAGTGCAAACAGCAAATATATGTTGAAAACAAATGCCACTACAGACAAAAGTAAAACAAAAGACCATTTTGAGTAATTTGATGAGAGATAATATTAGGAAAAGATATACCCCTTTCTCCCTAGCAACACCAATACTCTTTCCCAATGATTTATCCTTCACAAAACCTTCCCCTGATACATTTCTATTGCAGTCTTTGTCATCACCTTCCTCCCTTGATGCATTGCAAACATTTTCCTTATCCATAGAAGTTGCAGATGTTTTCTTCTTCAAGTATGATGGAGAAAATACAGCTGTGTCAATGGCCGCGAAAGTAGGTCTACAACATCCAATTTCATCAAACATTGTTTCTAGACGAGCCCCATCCCTCCCTAGTTTTTTGTCACTCCTTCGTTCAGGCAAAGGAGACAGTAGATCACGATGTCTTTTCTTTAATATTGAAGAACTGCACATATAACTTTTTGTGGTGCTCTTTAAAATGGCCTCAGGAGTACCAACACGGGAAGGTGATTGCCAAAACTTATAGGGAGAAGAGCAGTTCATTGATGACATCATCATTTGACGAATACCTAAGGGACTATATGCCTCGCATCCAGCTTGTATAAGGTCACAGCTAACAAATGGAATGTCAAAACTTGGGAAAGGACAAGGCTCATAAAGAAGGCCCCCAGTAACTTGATGACTGTCCCTTGTAGGTGTTGAGCCTCCATCAACACTAGTTAAAGCACCAGCTTCTGATGTTTCTGGAGGCAGAGTATTCATCAAAGGAGACTCCGGAAGATTGATCAGATCATCTTGCTCAGTGGATATGCATAATTTGCCCCCATCACTCTCCGAAAAGGAGACACCAGGTTCATTCTCATCAGCAATTGTACCTGATGGACATGATGCAGGCTCTAAATCCTGATTCCCTGCAGATATGTCTCTTACAAGAGCATCACTATTTTGAAAAAAGATTTTGCCATCAGAATAGAACATAGAGGGTGAAGCAACAGCCAAGAAAGTTTGACAATCTGAGCTTGCAGGTATTGTAACTAGCCTTTGAGGATAAAATGACAGTTTTTTACTTATTTCTGAACCTTGTATGCCAGATTGGGAAACCACAGGACGTGGACAAAAATCATCAAGATAAACAATATTGGAACAATCCATGGGATCCCTTGAATGAAAGACTCCAGAAATTCTTGCATCTGCAAACTTGTTTGCACCATTATCTTGCTGGCTTCCATTGACTAAAGTCTCAGGATCTGTCACGTTGTTCTCTGGAAACTTAGAAGCATTGATTGGATGAATGCCTGAGCTATGCTGGTGAAAAGTGGAAGCTAAGCTACCACCATCCTGCAAAATGTGATCAGGATCTATCAAACCAGGCAGGTGGGCAACACAAAGTGTTTGTGATGGTGTACATGAGGCATTCTCCATAGAAGGCACATAAAAATCATTGGGGCTTTCAAAAGAAGATTGAGAAGTCTGAAAAGACTCTTCTCCTGTCACTAGCTGAGGAATATAATAATCACTGGAATTTCCGAGTGTAGATTGAGAATTCTGACTATTACCCTCTCTTGCCAGTAACTTTTCAGATTTGATGGCAGCAGAAGATTCGGTTTGACAGCAATCTGACACTTCTCCCAACTCTTGTATATCATTGCCTAGATCTGGGTCAGCGTTTGCTTTATTCGGTGTACCAGATGATGAAGCACATCCTCCTCCAATTTCTGCGTTAGGCAGAGCCTGAAGTTGTTGTAGCAGTCCTGATGCTAAATAAGAGTCCAACTTTTTCTTCACCGAGCTGTTCCAGTGGTTCTTTATTGCATTATCCGTCCTAATTATGTGATAACTGTGAAATTAGCTAAACAATGAAGCGACTTCTAAAAAACCATTAAACCAAACAACATCCAATAGTACACAGAACATAGTTTCTAGTACTCTCTAAATGGAACGCAAAACACTTTTCACAGCCATTTCATTAGCAGCAATCAGCATACCTTCCTGGAAGAAATTTGGTTAGCTCAGCCCATTTGTTACCATAAATTTGATGTGCTTGAATGAGCTTTAACTCCTCCTCTTGGGTCCAAGCCTCCTTGTTTATAGCAGGATTCAAGTGATTATGCCACCTAACAAACAACCATTCAACTCTGAATTGTCAAAAATCCTTACATCCTCTATTAACAATAAGAACCTGGTCCCTAGAACCTTATTATAATAAAAAGTCAGATATTATCTGAATATTAATAAAACAATCTCCTCATAACCTAAATATGAAAGAATGTTATTGTTTGTTCATTTTAGCAGTATATAACTTTAATGTTTGAATCTCAAAGATTAATCAGATTAAAACTATTTAATGGTAAAAAAACAATACAAGCACACTGGACATCACACTAAGAAGGTAATTACACTCTAAGAAAATAATTACATGCTAAGAAGATAATTACACATAACTATTATAGTTTGCACCTCTCTCTGCATTGCTTTCCAATGCGACCGGGCAAAGACTGTGCAATAGTTGACCACTTTTTAGAACCATATGTGTTCACCAACTCAATAATTTTCTCGTCTTCCTGAAAAGGGGAACAAAGTTGTAAATGTAAATATATCCACAATAAAGGAAAAAGGATTAATTATGCATAGGTTCCTAACATGTTACCTCTTTTGACCATGGCCCTTTCACAAGCTCAGGATTCAACACTTTTTGCCATCGATGTAGGCATTGGACGTCACTTCTCTCAGCAAAGCATTCAGCTACAAAAAATAAAAATAAAAATAAAAATTAAAAGGAATATATATACATATATATATAATCTAAAAAACATATTTTAAAGGCCGTTCATTCTTTCAATTATCCTTAGCAAGTAAAACTTGATGAATGTTTAAAATTCTAAAATTTTGAATTTTGTATACCTATTTTCTTCCAATTTCTTCCTTTGAATCGATGAACTGCTTTGCAAAGTAGTGCATCCTGTAAAGAGAATTATATAGAACTAGTTTTAGAAACCAATAGAATTTTCCAAAAAAAGCATTTATACAAGATTCTCATTAAAGTGGTTAACAAGCTGGTCGGGAGAATACAGTACCTCAGGATAATATATGTCAAACTAACATGTGTATTAACTTTATTTGACATGGTATGAGTAAAATTTAATGTAGCATGTGATCCAAGTGAAAAGGCAGATGGATAGATAGAAAAATAAGACAAAAATATTTAGTTCATCGCATTTTAGACCTGAAACTTCATATAGTCTTTTACAAATTAAATACAATAACCTATTCAAGTGGAACGGTAGATCTGAAGAAAATATTTACATAAACCAAAACAATAGAAAAAATTTGTCAATCCCACACAACAAACCATTCTCGTGTAGAATATTAGGGCAAATCTATACATACTTAAGTATATATATTGAGGAGATGTCTACTGCACAACCTAATTATCTCATTGTTACCTCTTCAGCCGTCCAATTGCCCTTTGATGATCGCCTAATTGGTCCACCAATTCTCCTATATAAACGAACAAAAGATTAATTGCCAACCAAAGCTGATGTTATATATCAGCAGAACTACAATAAATACAACAAATTGAAAAAAAAATCTATTTGCAAAGAAAACCTATATAGCAACCCTATTTGGCAGTTTAAGATGAGGAAAACAATATAAACATTATCAAGCCAAGCATCACTTAGATTACTTTAAATGAACAAAAAACATAATACCATAGAATTTGAGTAAATAAAACATATTCATTCATGAGAACATAACAAAGTGAAAGAAGATGTTGAAACTGGAGTAGAAAGTACCCCACAAATGGCCGTGGATTTTGAACGTTATCTGAAACCGCATCACCAAAGCAATTAGCAGAAGCTTCACCTCGCTTTGAGCTTGTAGGCTTGTCACTTGCCATTCTCTTTTGTGTGGCAAGTGCAGTGGCATAAACCAGAACCAAATTGACAAGAGCTTCCACAATAACAAAACTTCAAAGTCATGATAGTTCTTCTAAGTTCTAAGTGATCATGACATGTTTTACTTACGAAGGTGAGAAACTGAGCTGCCATATGAAAAGCAACACACACAAATAGCTTATTACGTGTTGCAAATTACAACGAAGCACATACAAGCGGGTGCAGAGAATGGAATTGACATAAATTGTCAACGTAAAATGCAAGAAGCTTTTAAGTTAGAGAACACTTTCTCAAATGGAGAGAGAAAGAGAGTGAGAGAGAATAAAAATAAAAAATCAGAGAGAGAGAGAGAATAAAAATAAAAAATCCATCAACAGGCATTCGGCACCCGGCTTTTTTAACCAAAGCAAAGTTTTACCAAAACCGAACAGAACCATCAATAACCAATTAACTAAAGTGCACCATAAGTTACAAAAAATGTAGGTTTGCTTAATTATTTAATCAAAATTATGCCATAATTTACCAAATATAATCTTTTAAAAATAATTTTAAACGTATATATCATATTAAACATACGAAAATTTACCATAAAAATAATATAATTTCATCATAAATTTGGTTATTTCAATTAAGTCGGTTCGATTTTGAACTTAAATATCAATATGCATTTCGGTTTGTCCACAACTCTACCGAAAGCCAAACTAAATCAATTAGTGAACCAAATTGATAATTTGGTTAGGTCTTCCCATATTATGCTAACCCCCGCAAGACAGGCTTTTTAACATCATCAAAATATTCAAAGCTGAGCTATTTAATAAAACAAAAACTGTAGTATAGCAAAATATAAAATGAAAACATTAATCATGATTGATTAAAACTAAAGAATCTTCAGGAACTGTTACATTAAATTTCGTTCAAGCTTATAAAATCTCACCCATGTAACTGACCGCCAAATCATCAAGCAAATAAATAAATATATATATATATATATATATATATATATATATATTTCAAAGCAGGAAAAGGATCTGATAATTGAACCCAAAAATAAGATAATTCCCAAATTTAAAAAAACCTCCTAAATAATAATCCAAAGGGCAGCAAGATAAATTTTTTTCAACACATGCTAGACATTTTCCACATAGAGGTCACCAACTGAACTATTCAAAAAAATCCACAATTAAAATGCCATTAACACTCCTGAAAATTCAAAAACAACATTAAAGAAAAAACACACAAATAGAATATAAATGAAAAACAACAATACACAATCTTTTCAACCAAAACGCAAGTAATTCTCGTCAAAGAAAACACCAACTGAATCATATCAAACCTTCCTCCAGAATCAAACGCAAAAAAAAGTAGCAAAAAAGCAACAAGGCACGATCTTTCCACCAAAACGCAACAAATTCCCACTAAAAAGATCACCAGCAGACCACAAAACAGATCCAAAACACCCCTAAATTCCCCAAAAAAAGCCCTTTATTCCCAAGAAAAGCCCACCAAATTCCCCCCTTCCCCTACCCTCGTCCAAAAAACAGATCCCCCAGCTGAATCATCTCAACCCCCTCCCCCACCTCCTCCTTCTCCTCCAAGTTTCCAACCAAACACCGACCAAAAATGCCACCAACGATTCAAAAAACACAAACAATCAACCCAAAGAAAAGAAAGGAAGAAAGAAATCCAAGAATCCAAAAATGCAGGAAAAAAAAGACGCACCAAGATCAGAGCCGAACGGCCACCTCCATCAACCAACCCTCCGATCCGCCGCCAATCTCCTCTCAGACCGATCGATCCGACGAATTGGAAGGGGAAGTGGAAGAAGACGAAGGAGAAAATTTGAAAACGGGAAGGGCGCGCACTCCCTTCACAAACCCTATTCTCTCTTTTTTCTTACTATTATGTGTTAATTATTAATTAATTAATTTACAAAAAAACTATTATTGGAAAAACTCGACTCCATCGGATGGTCCATGTGATGGGATGTAATTTGGACGGTCCGATGGTGGGTTTTGTTTTTTTCGGTTTAAATTTGAGTTTGGGGGTGATTAATAAATAATCATGGTTAATTAATGAATGGGCTTGGGAATGTATTAAACGGACGCGTCCAGTTTGAAAGGAAGGGTGACCATTTCAAATGCGTGGTTCTTCTATTCTATCTATCTATTTCGAAAAGGTGCGAATTTTAAAGAAATTTCTGGAATAGGTAAATATATTTAATATAAAATTTCGTCACAGATTTTTTTATGTACAATTATAAAAAATAATCAAACTTACTAAGTAAATTTGATGATTTAACTAAATCGTTAAGATTATAGAAGCCTTCTTAGAAATTTTCATTAGCTTTTTTTGACAATTGAAATCGATTTATGGTATATTCTTAGGAGGTTTACAAATAGTAGGCCTATAAGTTCTACCAAAAATATTTACTTTTATTATTTATTAATTAATTTCTTTATTAATTACTATTATATAACATTTCCAATCAATTCATATCTTGGAAAAATGTTGTATATGAAAATAGCTTTTTTATCAAAAGGGTGAATGTTTTTTATATTATCATGTAGTTAGAAAATCAAGCCAAATTACCTGGAAAAGAGAAAATTTAAAATTATCTAAATTATCATTTTTGCTTTTTACCTCATCTTGGAGCAGCCAGCATTGGCCGCCCCTATGTAGTCCTCCTCGAGGCGGCCAACTTGAGGCCAGTGTTGGCTTCGGGAGGCCAATTTGGGCCTTGAGGCGGCCAACTCTGGACACCCAAAGACCAAGGCAGCTATCGGGACAACTTTGTAAAAAATAAAATAAAATAAAATAAAATTTATTGGCGTTGGTGGGGGCTGCTAGATTTAAAGGTGGCTAGACTTGGCCGTCTTGGCCGTCTTGGCTACCACCAACCGGCAACAAGTAAGTTATTTTTTAAAAATAAGTTAGTTAGGGAGCAGTTTTACCATTATAATATTTTTTCTTTTTGATAATTATACATAATTTTCTCACCCATTAATATCACAAAAATTTCCCCTCCTTTATTAAAAAGCTCAGTTGAAAACTATTACAGTTAGAGATATATGAAACGTTACATATTTTCTTACTAACATTGTGCTAGCTTATCATATGTTAGAACAACTCCTCTTTGACTAATGCAACTGTGCAACAAGGTAGAGGGGCTCTAGTATGTGTATAAATTTAATAATTCGGATTATTATCTAAGTGGGTCCACACTCCACACCACACAAAAAGACTCCCATCCTCTGGTTAGTCAAATGTTATGGTTTCGCTTGATCACACAAGTCTAATTTGATCCGTTGTAGGCCGCTCCTAGTAGAATGTAGATTATTTAAGTACAAACAATTCAAAGAACGTCTACTTTTTTATTACATGTATCCATATCACGATTTTGACTAGGACTTATATAAATTACATCACAAATTTTCGAGGGATTACCGAGTTTGAACAATTTTTACCCAATATATGGCAATTTCTAAGAAAGAAATTAAGGCATTGTTTTAAGTTTTAAAACGATAATCAAATAAATTTTTATCGTATTTAAAGAAATTCTGATGACATGATTTTTAAAAAGTGAGCTAAAATTAATTTTACATCAAATACCTACTCAGATATGATATAATATACATGGGTCGACTTTTAAATATGCAATTTTGGTTTATGTGGTAGGATTGTTAACGATGATATTCGAGTCGACCTTGAATTGGACTTGATTGAACGTGAGTTAAGCCCATCGGGAGAGGAAAAGAAATTTCGCCCGAAAAGAAATTTCAAGCATTCTCATTCTCATAAAGTAAGTTTGTAGTTACATATTGTACAGTTTAAGTTTGCAATTTATATAAATATGATTGTAATAATATAATTGTATTTGATTTCAAGTTATACTTTTGATATTAATTTAAAAATACAAAATCTTGCTTTTGAATTCTTGAATAATTTAACATATAGTTGGATTTGATTTGAAAATGACAATTCTAATCAAATTTATAATTTTATTTGAACTACAAATATTTTATTTATTTCTATTTGCTTAATTAAATGTTTTTACCTTTTTTTAGTTAATCTTTAATGATCCATTGTATGTAATTCAATTTGAATTAAAAACTTTTTTATTTTATTAGTATGAACATGGATAAGAATTATTACTTTTTTAATAAGGGTAAAATTCTGAAATAATAAAATACACGTTTACTTGCCTAATAAATGGTTAAAACATAAAATAATAAGGCATATGTAGATTTTTTATAATAAAGGGTAAATTTCTAAAATAATAATAAGAGACACGTGGCAAATTTAAATGAATTAAAGGTTGTGTGATGAACAAAGGTGAGTTTTGCCTTGTTGTAGTATAATTTATAGATTTGTGTATTCATGTTACACATTGATTAATAAAGAAAATTATAAGAATTACAAACACAAATATATCTATTGACATACTCAATCAAACAATTGGTTACGTGGATGAACATGGCGATATGCAAGGCTTTGTATTTAGCGGAAAATCGGTTACGTGAGCCAGTGCTATTTTGCATTGATTGCAAGTCGATCATTGAATACATAAACGGAAACCGAAACGTAAAGTGTTCTTTACATCATGGTTGCATAAATCGGAATCGGAATCGGAATCGGTTTTCCCGTGAATCGGAATCGGAATCGGAATCGGTCTGAATCGGCCAGGAATCGGTTCAGTTGAATCGGTTCAAATCGGTCCTATACAAAAATTTTCCAACTTAGTTCAAAAATACCTAAAATACATAATTATATAATTTTTCAACATAAATACACAAATTCAAGTATTTATACAACAATCACAAAGGTATGTAATTATAACAATACAACGGTAGAGTCATACCTGAAAGAACAAATAAGAACATACCTGAAAGAATATACTCTTTATATAATTCAAATAAGAGCAAACCTGAAAAATATACTCTTTATGTAATGAACACAATTTTATATAATTACATACCTAAAAGAGCATCACAATTTATCACAATTTCCACAATATCATAAGTATATACACAATGTTCATATATCATCATCTGTGTTCTATCAAATAATAACAACAAGACATTAATACAAGTCCAAAAATAAATGTTCAACACAATTTTACACAGGGCTTAATACTAAATCATCTAAGTCATCATCTGAATCATTTTCGGAGTCCGAGTCATTATCACCAATCGGAATAGTAGAACTATCATCTGCATTAACACGAGACCCCTGCGTAAGAGGAGGCATAGAACTCCCACTCATATGAAGTCCCTCAGGTTCAGGAGGCAAAGACAAATTTTGTTGGGAGTCAATATGTACATCAATATCAATATTTTGTCCACTAGGAAGAGGAGGCAAAGAAAAACCATCAGACGTAGAAGAACACGATCCAATTGCAGTTTTTAATGTGTTGCCACTTTCATTTGCTAGAAAGGCTTCTTCATCTGCACCATCATTGTTGCCAACATTGGTACCAAAGAAATCATCCTGTATAAAAAAAGTCATACCATATTCATTTCAATTCAAAAAAAAATTCATACACAAAATCATGAATGTGATGTAAGGTTTATTTAAACATACCGATGGGGATGGGTTGTCCCGTTCTCCAACCCACTCATCTAACGAGTCTTCTAAACTCAAATGTTCACTAACTGCATCATATTTATGCCTCCACCTCAACTCGTTTTCTTTGACCCGCATGTTATAATGAACATATACAAGATCATTTACTCTCTTCCTTGCAAGTCGATTTCTTTTTGGTATGTACTTGGTCAAAAGTGCTCCAATTACGTTCACAGCCCGATGATGATGAAGTTTGACTAAGTATTCTAATAGCTAATTTTTGTAGTTCAGGGCAGCTTATACCATGTTGCTCCCACCATGATGCTACATTTGATAAATTGATTTACTTATAAGCTTGCAATAAATATGAAATCTGGAGAAAGGTGGATTTTACCTGGGTGGAGGACTTTTCTATTGGTAATGGCAAGAGAATGTCCAAAATCTCCTTTTGCAGATACAAAATCGGACCACTACAAAATATTAAAACAAAATGAATCATCATATTTAGTTATACATAAACATTTATATATAAAAATTAAAAATAATAGTATCTTAACCTGCAAAGATGCCATGGATCGAGCTACCTCATTGACTTCCAAACGACAAATGACATCATTGAATGCACGATACACCTCACTTGGCTACAAAATTATTCCCAATCAAACACAAGCAATATGAAATTGTTAAAAAAATCATAAAAGGTATGTAAGTCAAATAAGAGCATACAATGTTTGAGTGAGGGCGATAACGGGTTTGAGGATTAAGCATATATGCTGCAGCATGAAGAGGATGACAAAATTGATTCGCCCATCTCTTGGTGATGATATCAACAAATAACTTGTATCGTTCGACTTTCATGCCATGTACCTCTTTTATTTTTTCGATAGTCTTTTGCATTTCATCGTAAACAAATGGCATCGAAGGTCTTTCATCACTATCCACCAATCTCAAAAATCGAACAAGTGGCTCAATTGTTTTATGCACAAATTCCATCTTCTTCCAAAAATGTGCACTCAAGATAATATTTTCAGCTGCTATTCCATCCTCATCTTTTGCAAACTTCGATGATGAATACATTTCAGAAACAAACATCTTTTTCAGAGCCTGCTTGTGCTCCAGGAAACTAGCAATCGTCAAAAAATGAGTAGCAAATCGAGTTGCCCCAGGTCTCACCAATTCATGTCCATTTGTGAAATTATTCCTCATAAGAGCCAACAACCATGAGTGGTTGTATATGAGTTTGGTGACTTTCTGTGCATTCATAATACATGTTCCAACTTTCTTAATTTTTGCAAAGTCTTTCAGCATCAAGTTTATACAATGGGCAGCACACGGAGTCCAAAATAGATGTGGTCTCTTCTGTTCTAGCATCTTCCCTGCAGCTTTGTATGCCGACGCGTTATCAGTGATAACCTGCACAACATTTTCCTCCCCAACTTCTTCAACTACTTTGTCCAGTAAACTAAATAAATACGTAGCATCCTTTTTTTGTCTGAAGCATCCACTGATCCAAGGAAATACATTCCTCTTGGGCAGTAAACTAGAAAGTTGATCAAAGTTTTACCGGATTGATTGGTCCACCCGTCAGACATAATAGAACAGCCTGTTGTTTTCCAAGTTATTTTTATATCCTCTAAACTAGCATTTATGGAAGCCACTTCAGCAGTAAGAAGATTGCCTGACAAAGAATGTCTGCCCGGAGGTTTGATCCCTTGATTACCATATTTACCTACCACATCAATCATTTTCTGAAAGTAAGGCGAGTCTACAACATGGAAAGGAATGGCACAATGATAGAAGAATCGAGCAATGGCTGTGTGGAAGTGCTCTTTTGCTTTCTTTTCTATTGCCGTAGATAATCTCATTTGACCCGATGTGTTCTTCTTTTCACTTTCAAAAATAGGTGCCTTCCTCTTCCTATTTGACTTAGAGCACCTAACACTATGCTCCCGAACTTCCATCTCTTCCATATCTGAGTCATTCAAACCATATGATCCTATTTCTTCTCTAATCTTTTGTTTTTCTTTCTTGGCCTTTTCCACACCTTTGAAATAATCTTTCATTTTTTGTGCATCTGCTTCAGGAACTTTCTTACAAGCTGCAACATTTCCTTTGAGTCCAGCAATATGTTGCTTGAAGCGATATATCCCTCCACTTATGGTTTTTCCGCAAAAGTTACAAATGACTTGCTTCTTAGATGCATCAAGTGGTGTGCCATATTCCCATCCAAAATCCATCTTCCCTGTGACAGACATCTCGAAATTTTGATAACTTCAAATGACTCCGTAGTTAAATTTGCAGCAAACTGAACACCAAGGCAAAGACAATTACTGCAAAAACCATCAATTACAGTTCCTAAAAACCCTAGCATATCAACACTAGCACACCAAAAAAATTCAAGGACCTCATCGAATCATAAGACTTCGAATACAGAAAAGCAAAATGGCAAAAAACTTAAATTACTTGATTCTTCCTGCTCTTGATCCCATCTAAGTAGGATAACAGTCACGGGTTGCATATAATTGTAGCTAAATTCCTGATCTTAACATTCGATGTGATTTAAATCGGGCGGAATCGGCCGAAAATCGCCGATTCCATACCCGATTTGGGGCCGACCGCATGTCGGCTCCGAAATCGGATCGTTGCAGTACGCGCTCGATGCCGATCTTAAATCGAGCCGGATATCAAACAGCAACAGGAATACGCAGCCAGACTGTATTCATAACAATTGCACCTAGACTCTCACACCAGTTTCCTTAACTGCCAGCTTCACAACCTCACCCACTCAACACCCTTCCATCATGCATAAAAGTGATGATCAATGAGCTCAGGCATCAAGCTTGAGTGGCTAGGAAAAATGGGTCATCACCAGATTTTGCTCAAGGTCTTCATGTTGGTTCTGTTGGTAGGTGTAGGACGGTCGGATTTTGCCGCCGACAGGGAGGAATGTGCTGACTCCTTGGTGGGTCTGGCTCCTTGTTTGGACTATGTCACCGCGGCAGCCAAGGCCCCTACACCGGACTGCTGCAAGGGGCTGCAGCAAATACTTGGCAAGACCCCAAAGTGTCTCTGTGTTTTGATCAAGAACAGGGACAACGCAGACTTGGGATTCAAGATCAATGCTACCAGGGCAAAAAAAAAAAAAAAACAGCAACAACAACACAAAATTAAACGTTTTTAAAATCCGAATGACGGTGATTGTTTACCTGGAAAACAGCAACAACAACCCACACGCAGCAACATTTCCCCATCAAATTTTTCAAAATTCACATGCAGCAACATTTCCATATCAAAACGAAAATGTGATTGTTTACCTGGAATTATTCCGAATGACGGTGGCGGAATTGCGGCGGAGGGCGGAGCTGAGGACGGTGGCAGTGCGGCGGAGGGCGAAGCTGAGGACGGCGGCAGCGCGGCGGAGGGAACGCGGCGGCGGAACAGGGGGAGAGGGGTATGATTTTAGGTTTTTAAAATCTAAATTACCATTTTACCCATGCTTAAATAATTTAATAAAAATCATACCTAGGGTATTTTGGTAATTTCGTAAAAAAACCGATTCCGATTTAAATCGGACGATTCCGATTCCGATTTAAATCGGGCGGAATCGGCCGAAAATCGCCGATTCCATACCCGATTCGGGGCCGACCGATTCGGCCCCGAAATCGGATCGGCATCGCGCCGATCCGATTTAAATCGGCCGATTCCGCACGGAATCGGCCGATTTTCTCAACCCTGCTTTACATCCTACAAATTTCTGGTTACTCTAGAATTATCGAAGTAATCATAATAACAAAATAGAGGTACTTAAAAACGAAAGTTCGATCTATTATAAGTTGTGAAAATTTCTTCACCAACACGTACGGGGTTGGATTCAACTTAAACAATTTGCATCCAAAGTAACTTAAATCTGATTTTGAATCAAGCCACTTCGAACATATTAGGTGGAAGTTAGGTGAGGACACATGTGAGTAATAAAACTGATGTGTTCTGGTCTGCTAAAAAGACAACCAAGCTTTGACTAATAATTAGGACATCTGATGTGAATTATGTACACATACAAAGCACGAGAGAACCTGTGTTCCACCATATCGAACCTCCTGAAATGGATAGAGTAACAAAGTTTCAATTCAATCTAGTATGCCAAAGAATTAAATAGAACGATGCTTTCAATAAAAACTTTGGCCTCCATAACGCATCCTATTGGTTAAAAATACATCAATCACATCCCTGAAATCTGACCCTGCGGAGGGACAACTTGAAATCCCCACATTGGATTACAAATCTCCTAGATTGATTTTCCAATTTGGTGGGAAATGCCACAGTTGGAGTGGAAAACACACCTACCAAATTAGAGATACCACCACCTCGCTCTCACTTGATTGGGGGCGGCAAATAACTTGGCTACATTACCATTTCTCCAAATATTAGTCCCACTCAGCCTTCTTTCACACACTCCCTCCTCGCTCGTCTAGTTGGCCGCCGGAGACTCAACGCCATCCCCTTCCCTGCTTGTAATTCCATCCTTTGAAATCAACCAATGAGAATAGGGACAAGCTTGTTAATCTAATACTTTAAACACAACTCCTGCAGCTTTCTTGGGGCAAGAATAGTTCCATTCGATTCATGGGGTCAGGCAACCGGTGTTAACAGTGGCTTCTTCAGAAAGTGAGCTTCTAGGTTGGCAATTACCAGATCAGCCATTTCCTTGCTAGTCTCCCATGTATCACTTCCCACATGAGGCAGAAGCACCACATTCTCCAGTTCGAAAAGCTCTTCCGGAACATGAGGTTCATTCTCAAATACATCGAGACCTGCCGCGCCTAACCGGCCTTCGACCAGGGCAGATACAAGCTCAGACTCATCCACTATCGGGCCCCTGCCAATGTTCACCAGCACGCCCTTGGGACCAAGTGCCTCAATCACTTCACGGTTAACAATATGACGGGTTTCTTCAGTAAGCGGGCATGCAACTACCAGAACATCTACGTTGGTCGCCAAATCAACAATGCTTGGGAAATATTTGTATTCCAAATCAGGTTTCTCATTTCTCGAGTGGTAGCTTACAGCGCAGTTAAATGCTTCAACCCTCTTGGCGATAGCTAAACCAATTCTTCCGAGGCCAAAAACACCGACTCTCTTACCACTGAACTGCACCACACCACCATTGAATTTAGTAACTATCGCAAAGTTAACGCTTGGCAACAAGATTATACTAAATAATTTGCATCCAAACAGTAGAAGAAAATCAGGCGATGATTATTTAGTCTATGCAAATTACAATTTTTCAGCCTTAGCCCCAAACGAAGATTAAACATATTATAAATCAATAAAGATTAAACACATGTACTCTTAATCCAAGAAGTAATATACAAATTACTTACCATATACATTATGCACCAGAAATTTTTCTCAGTTTTTAGGGAAAACACTAATTGGAAGTCACTATTTTTCAAAGATTAAATCAAGATCATCAGAGTTATCAACTAAGACATCACATCAAATTGTTAGAATACAACTCTCAAACTTGTTATTTTCCACTGACCCGTGCACATATTTATGGAGAGTTATTATCAGAATGAATGGTAATATTTTTTAGCTTATTTGATCATTTAAACCGCAAGAAATGTAATGATAATCGAATGTAAAGAACAAAAAAAAGAAAAAATTTATTTTTTCTAACCCTCGCGGTCCGGTTGTAGTCCCCTCTCCTCATCCACAGCCCAGTCCTCAAATACCGATCGTCGGCGCAAATCCGGCGCATGGCGGCGAGAATAAGCCCGATGGCGAGGTCGGCGACGTCGTCGGTGAGGACGTCGGGGGTGTTGGTGACGCGGATGCCCCGCTCGCGGCACCTGGGGAGGTCGACCTTGTCAAGGCCGACGCTGAAGGAGGAGATGATCTCGAGGTTGGGGAGGAGGTCGATGGTGGCGGCGTCGGCGCCGGCGGAGGCGTCGCCGACGAGAGCGCGGACGGAATGGGAGTGTGCGGCGAGGAAGGCGGCGGGGTCGGGGGACCGCCATAGTCGGAAGAGGGTGAAGCGGTTGTCGAGCTCCTCCTCCAAGTAGGCCATGGCCGGGTACACCATGATCACCCCTATGCTCTTCGTCGCCATTGCCGACAGAGAAACCCGGTCCGTCTTAAAATATTTGTGAAAACAATGCATTATATATCTTCCGATCTTTTTATTTTTAATACCACAAGTAACCTGTGTTATGTTCTCATTTTTCAAAATAACCTATCTTACCTATCAAAATGATGGAACAATGATTAGAGGCCGTAGCACCTAATCTTGAATCTCTTTAATTAAAAATATTTAAAAATTTAACTGTAATTATTAAATTAAAAATTTTAATTAAAAAAATAAATCATTTATGATTTTACTGTGATTATTATTAATTCAATTATATTTTGACCTATTAATGATTGTACAGTGATTATCATTATTATTGGATTTATAAATTGGGTAAGATTTGGGAGGTGATGAGTTTAATTTTAAGTTCGGTTTAATTTGATGGATTCCTCGAAAAAGGAAAAAACAAATCGGAAAACAAAAGAAAAAAACCTTTTTTTTTGAAAATTTGTTTGGATAAGAAATAAAAATAAAATTTTTATCTGATGAGTTTGAGTTTGGATAGAAGAAAAAACAATCAATAAAAAATTAATTAAATTTATTTTGGTTGAACTAAAATTCTTTATACTCATTCATGAAAATAAGCAGGTGTTTAAAACACTATTAACCATATTTTAATCAAAATCAAAATTTATAAATTATATTTTAAATTTATTATTTCGTTATAAAATTTAAAATTATAATATTTTTTTAGTATATTCTAAAATCACATATTATTTAAATATATATATACATGTATATATGAGTTGATCGATGAAAAGCCTGCCGGTCAGATTTGCGGGGCAACTTGAGAAAGAGGACCGGAGTGGAGACTCTTGTGTCTATGTAGGAGAAAGATTTGTGCCCATTAATTTTTGTACATTTTCGTGTGCTTTTTGCGATAAACTAGAAATCTAAAATAAGTCATCTTCTTTCTCTCCGTCCAAACTTACCCTTAATGAAAAATAAACGATTTCTAAGCCACTCAACAGAGGTCTTAGTGATATTAGATGTATTCAGCCTTCAGGTATTTTTAATTTTCTTCCCTGAACGGTCAATCGGGTTTTTTTAAAAAAATAACAAGATTAATCTGGTTTTTTAAAAATATTTATTCTTTAAACTCGAAAGCATATAAAGATAATTACATGTCATTATAAAAAATTATGAGTTATTGAATGACAAAATTTGCATGAAAAACCATCCAACAATCGTAATCGTAACAAATAATGATAATATTATTTTCTCCCACTAACAAAATGGGATCCGAAAAGAAAAAGAAGGTAAAATAAGGAAGCGGTAGTGAGTCCGTCGTCGCCGGAGCAAAACCAACAGAGCCGGTGGCTTTACCGGCGAGATGGCGACGAAGAGCATAGGGGTGACCATGGTGTACCCGGCCATGGCCTACTTGGAGGAGGAGCTCGACAAGCGCTTCACCCTCTTCTGACTATGGCGATCCCCCGACCCCTTCCCACTCCGTCCGCGCCTCGTCGGCGACGCCTCCGCAGGCGCCGACGCCGCCACCATCCACCTCCTCCCCAACCTCGAGATCGTCTCCTCCTTCAGCGTCGGCCTCGACAAGGTCGACCTCCCCGAGTGCCGCGAGCGGGGGCATCCGCGTCACCAACACCCCCGACGTCCTCACGGACGACATCTCCGACCTCACCATCTTGCTGATTCTCGCCCCCATGCGCCGGATTTGCGCCGCCGACCGGTATGCCAGGGAAGGCCTGTAGAAGATCAAAGGGGATTACCAGCTCACCACCAAGGTTAGTTTTTTTTCTTTGTGAATTAATTAGTACTTGTGAACTTTTATTTCAAATCGTTAATTATGCCTATATTTTTCATTCGAATTGGTTAATTTTTTGTAAATTTTCCATTCAAACTGGCTGATTCTCATTCTTCAAATTGGTTAGTTTTGTCAAAATTTCTTTCTAATTGGTTAATTTTTTCATTTTTTTCTTCAAAATTGTATATCTTTTCATCGAAATTGGTATGTTTTTGCGTTTTTTGGATCAAATTGTTTAACTTTGTAAAACATTTCCTTCATATTGGTTAGCTTTGTGCTGACATTTCTTTCAAATTGGTTATTTTTCTTTCTTTTTAAAAAAAATCTTTCAAATTGGTTAGTTTTGTTAAAATTTTATTCCAATTTGATTAGTATTATAATTGCAATTAGGTTAATTTGTTAATTTTCTCTAAATTGGTGGTAAGCTTTTGTGATGTTTTTCTTTTTTCCAATTTGGCTGGGTATTTGAGTGCTCAGGTGTGATCAAGAAGTAATTTTTCATGTCTAATCAATGAGAAGAAGAGGTGGGATGTTTACTTGCGATGATTGATGCTTTGGACGAGCGAGTAAATTATAATTGTCAGCCAAGGTGCGATTAAGATGACAATTTTCTTGTGTAATCGATGAGATGAAGAGGTATGAATGAATAATTGCTGTGATTGATGCTGACGGCAAATAAGTAAATTATTATTGTTTACTTTTATGTTTCCATCTGTTTGCCACTTTGCCTGTGTCGTTTCTGATCATACTAATTAATGTTAGTAGTAGTCCTAGGTGGTTGTGTTAACAATTTTTTTGTTTATCCTTTTGAACTCTTCTGATTAGTTCCTAGTAGCTTAGGTATATTCTGGAAATAAATATAAATGCAATACTGAGTAACAGTGATGGATTCTTTTTTCGCGTTGTCAGTTAACTAATTTAAGTTTTTCTATCACTTAACCATTTATTTGATGTGTATTTTATTTTAAAGTGAGTAAAATTTTATGAAAGGAAATGAGTTATAATAGTGTAATGAAACCATTGGGGGTATTGATAAGGTAGTTTCTTTTGAATGAAAATTAGTTGTAAGGTCAATACTGTAAGGCTTAGCTGTAAGATCTGAATGGTGATAGTCGTCATTTACATGCAAAGGACAGTTAAGAAATTTTTCATGTGAATATCTTATAACAGATTTGGACCTTTTTTTTTTTGCACAACACTCACTCGCGTCAATTATGCATCTCAGCTTGAATTGAAAACTACTGTTTTGCTGTCCTGTGACCAGCCCCATGTTTTGGGGCCTAAAAAACAAGGCCTTCCTACGCAATTGTGCAGGTATCTAGGCCTTTTAGTATGTGATGAGCTAAAACTCATTTGGGATTTGCACGTGTATCTGCAAATTATATCATGATCTCTACATACAATTATAACATCTGGTTCTAAACGTTGATGCCTATGGATGCAAGCTTTTGTTTGGTTTCTCTGTTTAATGGTGTCATTTTTTTATGAGGGTTATTTAGATGAACTATTCTTGATATTGATGCCTGATCACCTTATATTGCAACGTCTACCAATTATGTTGTGAAAATTGATGTATAGTCTATATGAAACATTCATTTTCCATCCTCTTGGCCTCCTATATAATGAGCCACCAAAAAGAGAGGAGTAGCTCTTGTATGAAGAAAACTTGTGGCTCACCTTTTTCTTTATTCTTTTATTATTCATGTAGTCAATCTGCATTTTATATTTGGTAATGTCGATAGTAACAGAGATAATATTTTCCACTATTGCCAAAAGAACAATTATCTTTGTTGAAGAATTTAATAAGGTAATGAAATAATGCCATAATAGTTTTGCCTGAGCACCAAAATCTGTGAGCAGTGTAACTGTCATATTTTATACAGTGATAACATATGTGATTTCTTATTGCATTTGGGATGCTTGCTAAGTTTATTTATTGTTTGTTGCAGTTCATTGGTAAAGGGGTGGGTATTATTGGCCTTGGAAGAATCGGTTCCGCTATTGCTAAGAGATCGGAAGCATTTAAGTGCTCTATTAGCTACTACTCGAGAAATGAGAAATCTGGCTCAAAATACAAGTATTTCTCCAACATTGTTGATTTAGCAGCCAATGCAGATATCCTGGTGGTTGCTTGCCCATTTACTGAAGAAACTCGCCATATTGTGAACGGAGATGTGATCTAGGCGCTTGGTCCCAAGGGCATGCTGGTGAACATTGGCAGGGGTCCCCTGGTGGATGAGCCTGAGCTCGTGCCCGCTCTGGTCGAAGGCCTGCTTGGCGCAGCAGGTCTCGATGTGTTTGAGAATGAGCCTCATGTTTCGGAAGAACTTTTAAAACTGGACAATGTGGTGATCCTGCCTCATGTGGGAAGTGGTACATGGGAGACTCGCAAGGAAATGGCTGATCTGGTACTTGATAACCTTGAAGCTCATTTTCTGAAGAAACCACTGTTAACACAGGTGATCTGATAACGTCGATCACATGGAAATATTTCGCGCAGGGAAGCCACATGATTTGTAGGTGAATAAATACTTCTCCACACCTGAATTTCATCTCTTCTCTTTTCAGTCATTGAATCTAAGCATCCATCTTACCAGTGTCTAGTATGATTTGTGCCCGCAATTCAATCTCTTTGTTTGTGAGGTAAATTGTTTTCTTAATGGTAAAACAAGGAAGAGTGCTAATCATTGATGAGAACTCTCGTTCACCTTCCAAAAGGTGAAAGTAATCAGTGCAACCTGCATGTTTGCTACTCATTGATAACCTCAAATTCAATAGTTGAAAACTTGGCTGCAGCTTCTCGCATCTCTGCGAAAAGATGTGTTGGAGATAATGTTCATCAGGATTGGGACAATTCGAAGTCGGACACCTCAATCATTGAAGATGGGTAGGTGATAATGATTGATTAATGGTCAGCAGGTGCAAGACTGGCCTGTTTTGTCCATTGCCATCAATGCTGCTACCTTAAAAATGTGCTAAATCTTTTTTTTAAAAAACACTTCGGTACCAAGAAAACACCCATAGTTTAATGATTCGAATAATGGAGAAAAAATATTTTACTATCTTTTTTTAAAAAAAGAAGTTGAAAACATAATCGATGAAAAAAAACCCAACGAATATTTTTAACGCAAACATGTTGCAAAACCTTAGAAAAAACTCAGGTGAATATTTTTACACAAAATTTATGTAAAATATAATATATATATATAGGATAGGATAGAAACTCCGTGCAGCACAACCATCTTGGCTGTGCTGCTATACAATCTTGGCCGGCGACGGTCGGAGGCGCCAGCGACAAGGGACAGGAGCCGCGGCGCGGCGGGGTGGCGGGCGGAGGCCGAGGGGGGGCACGGCGGGGGTGGCAGGCGGGGCCGAGGGGGGTGCGGCGGGGTGGCAGGCCGGGGCCGAGGGGGGTGCGGCGGGGTGGCGGGCAGGGCCGAGGGGGTGGGGCAAGGTGGCGGCGGGGGTGGCGGGCGGGGGACGGGGGACGAGGTCAGGGGGGCATCGCGCGGCGGGGTGGTGGGCGGGGACAGGGTGGCGGGCGGAGGACGGGCAGGGGCGTCACGCGGAGGCGGGGGCGGCCTGGCCGGCAGGGAAGATGTGGGGCGGGGTGTCGCCCGGCCGGGACGGGAGGGGGACGGGCGGGGTGTCGCCCGATGGCGGGGCGGCGGGCCGGCAAGGGAAGACGCGGGGCGGCTAGATCCGTCGCCTCGTCACCCGGCGATTACGTCGCCGCCCCCGATGGGGGGGCAACGGGTGGGGCAGGGGTGGCGTCATGTCGGCCGGGGCGGCGGCGGCCGGCAGTGGCATTATTTATTTATTTTTTATAGGGGGCATATTTCAAACGGTTGGATTATGCAGCACAGCAAATTGCCCCCTCCTATATATATATAAATACACACACACCACATAATCATTCTTTTCTAGTCTGTGAAGGATCCTTCCACACGATTGGTTCGCTTTTCTGATTTGATTTGAATGAGTGTGCAGACTGAGAGGAGCCTGAATATGAAAATTTATATATATATTTTTAAAAAAAAATTTAAAGTCTTGACGTGATTAGAATAATGTGGCGTGGCACTATGGACGTCACGTCAAATGATCGAATCAATTTAGGTAAATGGACGTGGAGGCAACTCCCTTCTGTGTTAGCACTTAGCACCTTATTGCATAAATTAACGTAAATATTTACATAGAAATATCAAATTTATCAACAAGAAGATATTTGAGTCATCAACAGAAAAGATTTTTAAAGATAAGTTATTATAGATTTGTTAGTTGCATTATTTTCAAAAAACAAAAAGATAACCCACTTTGAAAGTTTAGAAGTATTCCCATTGAAAGTTTAAATTTATCCCTACTTTGAACGTTTAAAATTACTTGCTGCGGGCTAACGTCGGCTGGTAAAAATCTTGCAATCAAACCATTCCATATTTCCTACAGCAACACCAGCATAAGCTTTACTGTAATAACAGGCAATTGGAATTACATCCAACTATACGAAAATGGTTTCAATAAAAAGATAAGCTCAAGACAATGCGGTGAATACCAAGTTATACATATAAGTATACAAGATGAGGATCCTACCAACAAAAAAATGACAATACTTTTTTTCGGATGTAAATTCGAAAAAGGTTCCAATATTATGGGAATGGTGGTTAAGTAAAACATATAGGATAACCACCATTTCTGCTGCTAAGGCCTTTGGAAGAGAAAAAGATTGGTGAAAGCATATCCGTATTTGTAGATAGAAGAGTTTAGGATGCCCCTTTGAAGATGAGGAAATTAAGCGTCTCCAAGCAGAAGTAGATGAAACTGCCCCGGGAATGAGTGAAGTAGCAGCCAAAGTTGGAACCCACAACGCATTGCCACCCAGAACCATAAATCTTGTCAAATTCCTGCCATGACCATTACAGGGATTTAATGGAGAGTGGGGAATTTGCTGTATATATTTTATCTATAAGATTTGAATATGGCTAGCAGGTCACGGGTGATGACATACAATCTCTTTACCTTTTTAATGTGACCAGCAATCCTAGTACAATCACAGACATCATAGAGATCTAGAGCTTGGGAAGCAGATGTCATGGCTTGTATCTGCATCTTCACAGGCATGTCTGTGTCCTGGACAAGTGCTTTCCCTTCCAACATGTTTGATTGTTTTCTCCTCTGCACCATTTGATCAATCAAAGCTACCAAATCATCAGAAAACAGCCTTCCAAGAAAACCCAACAACAAAAAACCAAAAAGAAAAGAAAAAACACATAAAAACCATCCAAGCATGATAAGAAGCCCCACATTCAGACGGATTAAAGATGAGGTTGGGGAGCACAGCATGAGTCTCACATACCAGTATAGAAGAGAAGAGGATTTGCTCAAGAACACTGGCCAAAGCGTCAGATGAACTGGTCTGGTCGGTCTGAAGGTTTGAGAAGAACGAGGAAAAGTAGGATAAGATTTACAGGTGGGCGGTGACAACAAATTCAGGTTCTGGGTTGCCTGCCAACTGTGAGCACAGGGTAGAGGTGAAACTAAGAGAAGGCCAATGAATATGGGAGGAAGGTGACAAGGTGGCACTCAATTCTACCGTCCTTTCCTTTCCATGACCACTTTTTAGTGAAGAACTTATTATTTAAGAGTGGAGGGAGGATAATGGTGGCGACTGGTGAGGCAAAGATTGTTTCCGACAATTTGTTGTCTATAAAACGTATCCAAATCTCTTACTCCATTAGAACAGAGAGTTGTCTTCTTTTTTATAATATCTGGTAAAATTTACATAATTATGACCAAAATTTAATGACTTCCCATTTGACCACAAGGTGACCAAGAAAAAAATTTGGTCTTTGGCTCTTTTGCCCATTACGTTAAAAAATTTTCAGAGGCATGCAAAAGTTACTGGGTGCAAAAATTTGTCACTCTATTATCACTTTGTTTTGGATATTTATGATATGATTCATGATTTCACATTTTTCTTACAGATCACCGTGCTATCTGTTCGAAAGTTGAAACCTTTAGCACGTGAAAAACTTGTCTTAAAAATTATAAAACCATGATAGTGTGATTGGAGTTGTTGAGCTTTGCGGGTAAAGAAATTTAATATGTACTTTCATTGATTGGACAAGATTCAATTAGTAAAGCTGGCTCAAATTGTATATATGTACCCTTCATCGACTTTGATATATAGATATATGTTTGAAACCAAAGTTTAAGAACAGTGCATTATGTGATAATAGTGCTTTGAATGGATTAGATTGGGTAATCTAGTAAATGAAACAAATCAATAAGGCCAACGGAGAAAATGGAGAGTTGGAGTTGATGATTTGAGATATTTCAATTCCAATCCTAGAAACATTGAAGGGCCCATATTGAAAAGGAAAGGTGGATAATATCTGCCTACTTGGTGCTGAGGAAGCGGTCTTTTTTCAAAAGTCTCACAATCCATTCACGTCAGTTTGTGTGGAAAAGGATGATGTCCAGTCATGGCAGCCACTTTGGAAGGATTGAGAAAAGAGAAGAAGCAAGAGCTGTGATTCTTCTCATGGTTAGGATAAGGATGCCTTAACCTGGCACTGGTTTTGGCTGTTCATGGCCAAAACTTAAATGAATTTCATGCTATAAAATGGTTTGACCATGGAAGTGAAGTACTGGTAATTGTTGATGCTATAAATCACTCCACTGGCATTACCATTCAATCTCATGGGGAATGCCTGATACAAGACTAAAATGTGAAACGCCACAAACTGATCTTTAATACCTAATTGCAACGAAAGACGTAAAGACGTAGGAAAAGTTTGACATTGAACCGAGCCTTGTAGTTACTACAACAAAAAAAAAGTTTTTTTTCCACTCTTTGATATATATATATATATATATATATATATATATATATATATATATATAAAAGGAAAATTTTATATCAGTCATGCATTATATAGTTTATATGCGCTATATATTTAATTTTAAAAATAGAGTATATAAGTGAAAGGTTGATAAAATTTTATCTTTTTTTATATTATAATTACCTATTTTTAAATTTTCAAAAGAAGCACCGATTAATAGATATTTTAAAATTAATTTTCATTTTAATTAATTTGATAATTAAGATAAAAAAGGTTAAAAATATCAGATTGAGTTAAAATTTTATAATTATTCTTACTATTTATTTTCTTATATATCTATGTGGATTTTTAGTAATGGGACCCTCTAATTTACTATAGATAAAATTTATAGCTCATATAACATATATATATATACATATATATATATGAGGTGTCAATCATATATAATATATATATAAAAGAAATGATAAAGTGATAAATCTTATTTGATGAGAACGATAGGAACTTAATTTTAGATGAAGTGAGCCATACAACTTAACTTGTTTACACGAAACTATTTGAATGAGCAAAAAACACTCATGGTAAGATAAGAAAAACTTCAAACCAGTTATAATCTCTATAACTTGGATAGTGAATGGTACGACGTAATTACCTCCTAACATATACTCATACTCATCTTTATCTTTAACCCAATACCTCAGAAGGAAACCTACACGCGTTGGTAGATACTTCATCTCACAAAGCTTTCCAAAATCTGTAAATGGTGTCTTGTCTAATAGTTCCTCACGGACGACCTTTATCCATAAAAGTCTTTTTTGTATTACATACCGATTCAATTATGTTGCACACCTTCTCACCCTCATCTTCTTCATCTAGATCAACCTCATATTCTCATTCAACCTCATTCTTGGCCTCCTCTTCGCCCCTAAAATAAAATAAACAACAAAATGACAAGTCAATCTATTTAATCAATTAACATTCCACTATGACAAAAGTAGACCAATTACATACTATAGTGAGAAAAAATGGAATTTTTATAATAGATATATAATTGGCATTCATCAAGACTTCAATACTTACATGAACAATAAAACATACATATAAACCCCAATTTATATGTACGTTATCCAACTAGAAATCAGTTGTCATACCATATTCTAATAGATATATAACTCGCATTTATAAATAATTGAATACTTATATAACACCCTAATTTGGCTCACTCGCAAACTGAACTAGAAATATTATTAGCGATCGAATCATTTGCTAATCTACTAATTTGATCAAGCCAGCTTAAATCCACCATCAACGTCTCAAGATGGTGATGCAGGCATTTAATGCATTAATGAGATTTTTTAGGCTCTAATGTTGTTCTAAATGAACAATATGATATGCAATCCATATTCAAAACAAAACAAACTCATTCAAATTCGAAAAATAATAATTGTTAAAACAAAACGGATAGAATCTTCCCTTAAAGTGCAATAGGGACCACCCCGTCAACAACAAATAATATGTATATATAACGATATAAATATTAAACATTGCATTGCTTCACACAACATTCACATCATAACAATTTTTATCTTTTTCAGATGAAAGACTCCATTTGATCATCCTGTTCAGTTTCATTCATAATAATAGTCATATAGATCATATCATTAATTTCATACAACATTTCCTGCAATAAAATATTATAACATTTTATCTACAACTATACATAGTATTTCATCACATCACATTCTCACTCATTCTTGGCTCGTACATGTGTGCATGTTGCATTCTTATTCCTCTTTGGTCCCTATAGCGCTCAATTATTCAGGTTCTCACCTATATATATAATACAAAAAAGTTAGTAATGGGCGTTATTGGCTGAGAAATAAATAAATAATTAAACTGGTACATGAGAGATGACTCTCATGTTAAATGAAATCAATCATATATGTTTCTACATTACAATCAATCATAAGGGCATTAATGAGGAGCCGTAAGCCTCGGCTTGAATAGCATCCCATTCTAACTAGTCTTATACCGTGGCATTTTCATACTATCTCACGATTGGGAAATCCATTACAGTAAAACCCTCTCATCCTCTGTATAACTCCTGGCCCTGAGTAGAGAGGCCGAATAATCTTAGGTAGATGCCTTCAATCCTTTGAATCCACAATTCTAGACATGCGTTGCATTGTAGTACCCATAATCCTCTACATTTCTCCAGGTTTGAGGAACTCAAATGTGCAGTTGTCAAGATCCATTGGGAATAGAACTACGCTCACTAATTTAGAGCCCGCTTTAACTGGCACGTGCACCCACTCATAGTACATATGGGCAACTTTCTCTTTGTCTCACATCTTAGTGAAAAACCAAAAACTATACATACATACACACACACACACATATGTATGGTAGGGATCATAATATAGTAGGCCCGAAGGCATCATGATCTTGATCTAAAATTTTAAAACAAACTTGAGAAATCTCAACCTTGAGAGATATTAATCCAAAAATATGATCAATTAAATGACCCGTGTGAAGTGGGACATAATAAATCCACCACTTGACCCGTCCGCTTACTTGCAAATCAAATCATACTAGTGAGAATATCAAACTAGAAGCGAGTCTTAAACGAACCTAGTAGAAGCTTCAATCGTGTCCATGCGCCTAAGCAGCGAGCTCCTATTTCGTATCTACATATGAAATCTAAAAGCTAACACACACTATCTAAATGATACATCATGTATCCTAAATAACACACTAATATCAATGCACTCTCATCAATCCATATCATGATTTTCTAATTTACATTACAATTAATTAGAACCCATACTCAATTTACCTAATTAAAACATTAGCATTTATTTAATACAATTCAAATCATGCAAATTCATTTTATTCACAATCACGGTACTTAATCATGCCAATCAATCAAATCCTAACATGTTATGCTAACAATTATCAATTTTAAATAATAAAATCATAAGTAATTATACCTTGCATCATCAGCAATCGACCACAATTGGGGTTAGGTCATGCATCTCGGGAATCAAATTCGACACCCAGCGGCGTCCGAAGTTTGATAGGGTTCGGTGGGAGGGAATTTGGCAAAAATCAGGCAATTTTTGGCAAGTTCGACAATTTCGGTGGTTTTCCAATTATTTCCGCCATTTTTCGAGCGATTTCTAGCCAGCCAGGTGGCGTGGTCGGGCTGTGGGTCAGCACAGGCTTGGTGAGCTCGACACAACCATGGTGAGGACGGGGGCGATGACAGTGGTGATGGTCAGCAGCAACGGCTATGGGCGTCGGTCGAGCTTGCCCAATCAGGCCTTGGGCCGATCTAAGTAACATTGCATAGCAGGGGGAAAAGAGTCATCGGGATTGAAGGGACAATAACGGTGGCACGATGCGGCCGGCGACAGAGTTGACGTCGGGAGAACGATGCGATCGTGCGGTTTACTCGTGTTAGGGAGGCTAGGCGATGGCCGGGAAAGGCAGGGGATGGCTAGGCAATGGTTCGAAGCAGAGGTCGACGGTGTCGATGGTGGTGATCGAGAGAAAGGGGAAATGTCGAGGTGAAGGTTTTGGTGGCAATTTCATAAATAAAAGTTAACACAATTTCGATTCAAGTCAAAAATAATAACTAACTCCTAATAAATTATAAAAAATCCAAAAAAATATTATAAAATATAATAACATCAAAATGACATATTCTATAACTAATAACCCACCCAAACTGCCATTTAACACGCCCGAATGCGTTATTCAGCCTAAAAATAATTCTACGATCAAATACATAAAAACAAATAACAGGCATACTATTATTCTGATAACTCATTTATTATTATTATTTTTGACATTATATACATGGGTACACTTGACCCTCATCGCTCATAATATACAGTCGGCTTCAGCTCAACACATGTGTCATGAAACTTGACTCGACTCGACTCAACAGCTACACCGACTGGTTTGCTGATGTAAAAACTCAGACTCAAGTTATGGGTTTTACAACTCATATCATAAAACTATAAACAAATTTATCAATATGAAATATGTTATAATTATCATAAATGAAAATAAATTTCATCATTCAACATGTTTATATCTTACAAAATACAAAATCTTCAATAATAAATACAATGTTTCATTCCCGAGAAGAAAATATTTACTGTAAACTCATACATTTACATGTTTTCCCGGTTGAGCTTAAAATAAAATTTACCATTTTTTCTATTAACAGTGACAAAACTCACAATAGCAGCAATCCAGCATATAGAAGTAAACATCTTTTTACAACATCATTTTACTTACATTATGTCTATTTGTTAGGGTAATTGATTGGCCATCGAGTTGGGAGGATGGTCCGGCTCTTAGATCGTGATGTGCGGTTCTAGGATTCCATTTTCTAGTACCATGACCGAAATGAGATTGAAGATGGTGTAGAAGAAAGCAGTGAACTTGGGAGGAGGAAGACCACGATGAGGAGGCGGATGAAGGCGACTGAGTTGGGATGAGGACGAAGATTGGAGACGAAGGGAGAAGGCGGCAGTGTCTGCTTGTGGGAGAGGAGGGCAGAGGAATTGGGGAATTAACGGAGCTTGAGCAGGGATTTGGGTATGTTATTGAACCAATTCATAAACCAACCCATTCCTTCACCCAAACCCAATCCATACAATTATATTCACTAGATCTGTAACACCCCGTTTCGGCTCACCCGTGAACCGACCCGGAAATGTCACCGGCGACCGAACCGTTCGCTAATCTACTGGGTTCGGTTAAGCCGACCCGGATCTGCTCTCGGCGTCTCAAGATGGAGATGCAAATATGAAATGCATGAATGGGATACGATTGGGTTCTAACGTAGTCCTACATGCATGCTATGATGTACAAGCAAAGACAAGACAAAATAATAAATGAGAAACCAAAAGAAAATATATACTATTTTATGAAAATACGGTAACACATAATAATCTACCATGACATTAAATCATTATCTCATTCGTTTTTACCCGAGCCGAGTCTGAACTCCAAGGCTCCCTACTCATTCATATTTATCCAGTTCGTTTCATAACAAGTAATTCATCTCAAGCAAACACATCAAAATTATCATTTACATAGCAATAACACACCATCATTATACGTACGTTACACGCGGCAGGTACATGTGTGCGCGGTTCCGTGCTGCTCCTCCGCAGTCCCGACAGCTTTCATCGCTCGCATTCCTCACCTACATATATATAGAAAAACCGTCAGTAACGAGTGTTACCGGCCCGGAAAATAACTAATATCAATCTGGCACAGGAGAGCAAACTCTCCTGTTGAATCAAAACCATATACTTCCTCAAGAACTCTCATCAGGGCACATACGGGAGCCGTCGCCGTCGGGCCGTCGCCCTCGGGTCGACAGCGTCCCCCTATCTTTCTCATTCTCATACCTTGGCCATTTCTCTATCGCTTCTCGCATCAAATTTCATTCCTTACCGCCCTCTGCACCTTCCATATTACTCCTGGCCTTGAGCACAAAGGCCGAGCACTCTCAGGCAGTCGCCTTCAGTACCCTTTGAACCACAAGTCTAGACATGCGCTGCATTGCAGTACCCGTAAACCTCCACACTTCTCCGGGTTTGAGGAACTCAAAGGTGGAGTTGTCCGGATCCTTCGGGAACGAAGTGGGTTCTCCCCAGCTCCAGAGCCCGCTCTTCCGGGCACACGCCCTATCTGAAGACGTGGCCGCAAGTAACCCTCATTCCATCTCTCACCGAAAACACGAAAACTATATATATATAGGCCTGGGTTGGGATTTATACAATAGGCCCGAAGGCAACGTGAGCTGGATCTGAAGTTCGAAAACAAACTCGAGGGATCTCATCCTCGAGGGTTATTAATCCGAAAAAAAACTGTTGGCTAAATGGCCCGAGTTAAGTGGGATCCGATAAAACGCCACTTAACTCGTCCTGCACATGATAAATCAAATACACAATAGAGTAGCGTAAAACAGAGAACGAGTCCTAAACGGACCTGGTAGAAGCTCCAAACGGGTCCACGCGCCTAGGCGGCGAGCTCCTACACCGTACCTACACAATCAAGCTAAAAACTAACGCCCGCATGATGAATCACACATCCTATAGCATGCACACACAATCAACACAATCACGCATCAATCAACACACATCAACCTATATCAATTCTAGCAAGTCTACTTAAGCTAGTTTGCATTAGATCATGATCATTACCTAGTTACCCTAATTAGTTTCTTAGTCTCCATTTTTAACACCACTCAATCAAATAAATTTCATATTTTATCCTTAATCAAATCTACATTTATACATATTATTATAACACACAATTCACCAATCCTAGCATGCAATTCTAATAATCAATACTTTCAAATAATTAAATTAAAATAAATTATACCTCGCGTCGTCGAAAATCGGCGACGGCTAGGGTTTCCGTTTCGTGGCTCGAAACTCGAATTCGGCACCTAGCGGCGTCCGAAGTCCGATCAGATTGGACCAGGTGCGTTCGGCGGATGATCCGGCGAATTTCCCACGAATCCAATTTTCCGGCGGTTCCGGCGGTTTTCCGGCGAGTGTCGGCGGTTTCCGGCGGATTCCGGCGGCGATTCGGGACGGAGCAATCAGGGGGTCTATCGGCACCAGCTCGACGAGCTTGGTCCGATGGCGGTGTCAAACAAGGTAGCCGAGGCGGCGATGGCCGTCGGCGGCGGCGTTGAAAACGGGTGGCGGCGGCGGTGTGCTCCGATCGGGGCTCCGGCCGGCCTCGACGGCGGTCGGGAGGATGGGGGAAACGTCGGCAACGGCGAGGGGGTGGTCGTCGGGGTCACAGCGGCGGCGGAGCGGCCCGGACGGCGGCGAATCGCCGAGGGAGCGCGTCGCGGCTCGTGGGGCGATTCCGGCGTCGTGGCGGCGAGGCGGTGGCCGGGGTGGGTCGTGGCGGCACGGCGACTGCACGGCGGGGCGGGGCGGCGTCGATTGGCGGCAGCACGGCGTCGGCGGCGGCGGCGGCGACGACGAGCGAGGGCTGCGGCGGCTAGGGTTTTGGAAGGGAAGGTGTCGGGGAAGATGAAGGGCGTGCGATGGCATTTTTGTAAATTAAACTTGACTCGACTCCGACTCGAGTCAATAATAATAACTATCTCCTAATAAATCCTAAAAAAATCCAAAAAATTGGGAAAAATCCCGTAAAATCAAACGAACACAGCAACATCCAAATGATATGTTCTATAACTAATAACCCACCCAAACTCACCTACATCGCGTCCTAATTCGTCATTCGGCCCTAAAAATATTCTACGATCAAATAAAAATAACAATCAATACTGCATACCTCCACATACTTGATAACCCATTTTTCATCATCTTTTAGGCGTTATCATCGTATACTTGAGCATACATGACTCTCATCGCTCATAACTCACAGCTGGCCTCAACTCAGCTCGCGGTCCATGAAGCTGACTCGACTCGAACCGACAGTTGAACCGACTGGTTCACTCCCGTAAAACTCTGACTCGAGTCACGGGTTTTACAAGATCCCAACCCAAACCCATGTTCAACGGTATTATTCCGAGCAGGGATTTATGATCGTAAAATAGTGATAAAGTTGTAAAACCCACAATTTGAGTCAGGGTTTTATATTCAGAACCGGTCGGTTTGACCGTTATTTTCGAGTCGAGTCAGTTTCAGAACACGTGTACTGAGCCGACGCCAGTCGTGTGTATGAGCTATGAGGGTCATGCATACCCAAGTATATGATGATAACGTCATGAACACAGTAGAACAAGATGAGTTATCAGAATATATGAGAGTATGCCAGTTATTTTTTTATTTTATATATAGTAGATCGTAGAATTAGTCTTAGGCTGTTTACCACGTTAGGACGCATTACGGGCAGTTTAGGTGGGTTGATAGTTCTAGAGCATATCATTATGATGTTTTGGTGTTTGTTTGATTTTATGGGATTTTTCCCGATTTTTATGAATTTTTTTAGGATTTAATACGACTTAGTTATTATACTTGACTCGAGCTGGAGACGAGTCAAGTCTTATTTACGAAATTTGCCACCCAGTTATTTTCTCCCTCTCCCGACACTTTCCTCTTCCCAAAACCCTAGCTGCCCCCCTTGTTCGCTGTCGCCATCGCCGACGCCGCCTTGCCGCCGATCGTCGCCGACTAGCCCCGCCACGGCGTCGCCGTGCCTCCCCAACCAGGCCCGGCCACCATCCGGCCACCATGACGCCGGACCGCGCGCCGCGTTGCGCTCGCGTCGCCGATTCCGGCGCCGGCGACCGTCGCCGCCACGATCGGTGGTCGCCTCGACACCCTCGACCACCCAGCGACCTTTCCCGACTGGAGCGGAAGCCATCGCCGCCCAGGTCGGCCGGATCGAGTCACCCATTGCCGGCACCACTGTTTTAGGCATTTTTCGGCGAGCCACCGCCTCCGTTGACCACGTCGACGTCGTAGATGCATCGGGCTCACCGAGCCGGTTCCAATGGTACCCAATACCATTGCTTTCCAGCCAGTAGACGCCGCCGGCGGTTGTCGTCGAAAAACCGCCGGAAGCTGCCGGAAAACCGCCGAAACCCGCCGGAAAATCGGAATTTCTGGAATTCACCGGATCTTCCACGGAGCTCACCCAGTCGAACCTGATTGAATTTTGGATGCCGAAGAGCGCCGAATTTGAGCTCCGAGACACGCGACGGAACCCTAGCCGTCGCCGATTGCCGACGACGTGAGGTATAATTACCTCCGATTTGATTATTTAAAATTGATGATGATTGTTAGTATAGCATGTTAGAATTGAGTAGTTGTCATGATGAATGCCTGACTATGAATAAAGTAAAGATGTGCATGATGTGATTAACAGTGAGTGAAGGTTAAATGATTTAATGAGGTAAATCGAGTCTCAGGATGATAAGTGATCACGACGTAATTTAGAAAAACACAATAATATTGGTATGAATAGGATGAGTTAGGATTATTCACATTTATGATTATTGATTGTTGATTGTGACGGATGATTATTATGTTGTGTGTGATGTTCATATGAGTTTGATGCATCATTTAGTTAGCAGGCGTTAGTGTTTAGTTTTGATGTGTAGGTACGGAGTAGGAGCTCGCCGCCTAGGCGCGATGACACGCTTGGAGCTTCTACCAGGTCCGTTTAGGACTCGTCTCTATTTTACGTTCTCTTCTATTGTATGTTTGATTTTATTATTTGCAGGACGGGTTAAGTGGCGTTTTATCGGATCCCACTTAACTCGGGCCATCTAACCGAACAGATTTCTGGATTAATAACCCCTTGAGGATGAGATCCCTCGAGGATGATTTCGAAAACAAGATCCACCACAAGTTGCCTTCGGGCCTATTATATAAATCCCTACCCAGTCCTATATATATGTAGTTTTCGCGTTTTCAGTAAGACGAGAGATGGAGAAACCGACTGCACGTACCATGAGCGGATGGCGTGACAGTCAAAGCGGGCTCTGGATTAGTGCCAGCGGACTGTTCCATTCTCGAGGGATCCTGACAACTCCGCGTTTGAGTTCCTCACACCCGGAGAACATGGAGGTTTACGGGTACTGTTTAGTACAGCGCATGTCCGGACTTGTGGTTCAAAGGGTACTAAAGGCGACTGCCTAAGAGTACTCGGCCTTCGTGCTCAAGGCCAGGAGAAATATGGAGGTAAGGTAGAGGGCTTAGGATTTGAGACCAGAAAATGAAGTAAGAAAATGCCGAGAGGGGCATCAACAGCAGCAGATCAGTAAGTTCGGGATGCTACCGGGTCTGCAGCCCAGTGGCTCCTCAGTAGTGCCCTTCAGAGTGTTCACGTGGAGTATATGGTATTTTCATTCATATGAGAGTTTGCTCTCATAGCCAGCTTGTTATATTTATTTTATTTACCGGACTAGTAACACTTGTTATTGATGTGTTTTTATACTATATGTAGGTAATAATCACAAGTTGGAGGAGCTAGCTTGGACGGAGGAGCACTGTTGTCGCTTGCACACATGTCAGTTGATAGAGTGGTTAATATTTTATTTATGATGCTATTATATTGTGAATGTTGTCAAATGCTAAGACATGATAGGATATGATTAAATGCAATGATATGATGATGTGACATGATTAAATGCTCAGATACGATGATAGAATGTGAAACATGAATAGATTGCGCAACGGGAGCGTGGTGGGTTGAGACCCAAGCTTTAGAGTGAGTAAACAGTATATCAATTGTGTGAATGAAGTTGCGTGATATATAGATACATATTTGCATATTTGTTTAGATATAGTATTTTGATAGGGTGACCCTAATTGCACTTTTAGGGGAAATTCTGTCCGTTTTATTTTTAGAATTTTTATCAATTTTGATCATAATTGTGACAGTGTGTAATTTAGTTTGTATGTCATCCATGTAGTATCATGTTAGGAATCTATACATTCATCTATGCATGACGAGTAATATCTTCATCTTAAGACGTCGAGATTAGATCCGCGCGAGTTGGGTTCAGGTTAGCCGACCTAACCGGGGCTTGTAACATGCTGGTTCGGTTCACGAGCGTTGACCAAATTTGGGGTGTTACAGAATTGGTATCAGAGCCACTCTCAGCCGATTAAGATGTAAGACACTTTTATAGGTGATGTGTGTGGAAAGACTACTCCAAGTCGAGCTGGCAGGTACGTTTCTGTTTATTTTCTTTACATGCAGATTTTTTTCTTCATATGTTGTTTTGATAACAGTGTATTAAGGGCTTAATCAGAAATATGTGGAATTGGCCTTAGTTGAGATGGCAGGTCATTTTTATGGATTTTTATCGTGATATCAGACAATTTTTCAGTTAGATGTGAGCAGAGAATATTGTAGTGCTAGCAGAGGTATAATGGGTATAAGATCTCATCTTGTACCAGACTCAGACGTTAGCAGATGTCAATAGGAATCTAACAGGATTGTCTAGTTCTGTCCATCGCATAAGTGAATTGGATGATTGACCAGGTGTTTGTGTCTTGCATGTCGCCACATTAGTCCTGTTTCCATGGGACATGGTGTACATGATGGGAATGAGTTAAAAGAAAAGGGGTAACAGTAAAGAGCTTGAAGTATAGAGATACTAGCAAGTTAGTTGGCACATGAGATGGACCACTTCTAGAAGATAGTGATGAATGACAATGAGTAGTGAGGTGGATTGACAGTCCAATGGGTACTTCATCGCATCCCCCTCTTCCACTAGTTTATGACCTATGGGCAGCAGTTTTGGCTTCTCTTTGCCAGACAGAGGTCTCGATATGATGAGGAAAAGATCAGGACTACTATTGAGGGCCAGTTGTTAAGTGTTTAAAATATATAATATTTCCCAATGTTTTTAATATGATTTTGTACTTCTCGGGTATAAACATTATTAATTTAGTGATATTTTTCATTATATTCTAGTTAATTAATATTTTATTAGATATGCTTAATTTTGGTATTTCAATGCAGAAAAAGATGAATAAATTAAGCTTTGGATTTGATTGGTCATGACACTTGGCGCCACCCAATGGCTACAATGTATGGTGTTCAATGGAGTCGAACAGTTGGAAACTTAAAGGGACATTATAATTAATTAGATTACGTCGATTTGTGAACACCCTCTTCGAATTCTTGTATCTCCACTTCTATATAAAGGGGTGGTCATTTGTTGTTGATTATATCTCATCTCTTGGCTTCAGAGTGTAGTAGAAGAAGTAGTTTTAGTTTTGTAATTCCTTTTTATTTCATAATAAAAATTAGTTTCTTCTTTATAATGTTTTCTATTTTTATTATGGAGTAGTCTTATATTTCGTTCTAGAGAAGAATAGAACTTAACATGATTTAATTGAATTTATTTCAAGCTCTTACTCTTTTATTCAATCGGAATGTTTGAATTATCATATTCTTAATGCTAAGAATAGATTGATCACCTATTTTTTAGATCACGAGGTTTAATTAGATTTTGGGAGAAATTAATTAGATTAGTCATTGGTAATTCATCATACGACGAGTCTTCTGACTTGTTTGTTGTTGTGGTCGGAAGATACACAACACCGTATGCGATTGTAAGGCAATTCTTAATGCATTATTTTGTTAATTAATCAATTATCACTGGGAGGTAGAAATTGAGGCAAAATAATAGAAGCATGAAGGAGCGGGAGCCACCATGTCATATAATTATCCTAGATCGACAATCCGAGGGAATAAAAGATAAGAGTAAGATTTGATGAAGATTAAATTCATGTTAAGGGAAATTCGACTCTAGAACGAGTTTTATAATTTAAACTTCGCCTTTAATTTAAAGATATTACTTAGATTTAGTTAAGTTGGTTGTCTTTGTTTTGTCCTTCATTTTATTCTCTTTAATTAATTTAAGGAAATTCATCTCCCTGTGGGACGATACTCGATTTTATCATTATATTACATGTTGCGACCATGTATACTTGCATGTCACTGAAAATATTCTAACAAGTTTTTTATAGTGGTAAGTATTCCCGCCTGTCACGCGAGTGATCCAGTTCGATCCCCAGCAACGGCGCCAAAAACTTGTTAGAATATTTTCAGTGACATGTAAGTATACATGGTCGCAACATGTAATATAATGATAAAATCGAGTATCGTCCCACAGTGAGATGAATTTCCTTAAATTAATTAAAGAAAATAAAATTAAGAACAAAACAGAAATAATCGACTTAACGAAATCTAAATAATAACTTAAATAAAAAGCGGAGTTAAAATTATAAAACTCGTTCTAGAGTCGAATTTCCCTTAACATGAATTTAATCTTCATTAAATCTTACTCTTATCTTCTATTCACTCGGATTGTCGATCTAGGATAATTATATGACATGGTGGCTCCCGCTCCTTCATGCTTCTATTATTTTGCCTCAATTTCTACCTCCGGGTGATAATTGATCAATTAACAAAATAATACATTAAGAATTGCCTTACAATCGCATACAGTGTTGTGTATCTTCCGACCACAACGACAAACAAGTCAGAAGACTCGTCGTATGATGAATTACCAATGACTAATCTAATTAATTTCTCCCGAAATCTAATTAAACCTCGTGATCTAAAAAATAGGTGATCAATCTATTCTTAGCATTAAGAATATGATAATTCAAACATTCTGATTGAATAAAAGAGTAAGAGCTTGAAATAAATTCAATTAAATCATGTTAAGTTCTATTCTTCTCTAGAACGAAATATAAGACTACTCCATAATAAAAATAGAAAATATTATAAAGAAGAAACTAATTTTTATTATGAAATAAAAAGGAATTACAAAAACTAAAACTACTTCTTCTACTACACTCTGAAGCCAAGAGATGAGATATAATCAACAACAAATGACCACCCCTTTATATAGAAGTGGAGATACAAGAATTCGAAGAGGGTGTTCACAAATCGACATAATCTAATTAATTATAATGTCCCTTTAAGTTTCCAACTGTTCGATTCCATTGAACACCATACATTGTAGCCATTGGGTGGCGCCAAGTGTCATGACCAATCAAATCCAAAGCTTAATTTATTCATCTTTTTCTGCATTGAAATACCAAAATTAAGCATATCTAATAAAATATTAATTAACTAGAATATAATGAAAAATATCACTAAATTAATAATGTTTATACCCGAGAAGTACAAAATCATATTAAAAACATTGGGAAATATTATATATTTTAAACACTTAACACCAGTCAGCATTGATGAAAGCAGCCACTCCAGATTTCAGGAGATTACAGTGAGTTCAGCATAGGTTTACCATTATATGTGTCAACACATGATCCAAACCCCTCTGGATTAGACACGTATGGTTGGACAACCTGAGCCTAGTTGTTAGCAGCCAAGATATGTTAGAGATAGTAGAGTGGATTTATGATGTATACAATCAAGATCAGAATTTTAGCATCTAGATAGAATTGTTGTCGACAGAGTTGCACAACCGCCGACCGAGTGCACAACCACCAACCGAGTTACTCAACCGCCGACTGAGTGCAAAACCGCCGATCGAGTGCACAACCGCTGACCGAGTTGCACAACCGCCGATCGAGTCGCACAATTACTGCCGAGGTGCACAACTGCTGTCTGAGATACACTCCTACTGACCTAAGACGCACTACCGCCGTTCATGTATTGCTCATCCACCGACCGAGTAGATTAGTTAGAGCTTAGTAGGGCCAGAACTTGAGGAATAAGATATAGCTACAATGGGATTAGCAGAACAGAGAAGAGTTAGGAAAACTGAGGCTATTTTGATGAGATGGCATAGAATCAAACTCACCAGCTCTCTTGCAATCATTGTCTTGACCTGACACCCTTGGGTTAGACGTATATTGCAAGATGACCCCATCAGACACGGTTAGTGATAGTCTCTTAGGGATGCACATGGACAGAATCAGAGAACATGACAGTATGACCTCCAGATGGGATGGTCACAATGATCAGGCTGTGCAGATTGCATGATAGTATATCTATGGGCCACAACTAGCATACATAGATCAGATGGTTAGTAGACGGTCACACTCCGTTGAACCCATTTAGCGATTGGCCAGTAGACAATAGGAGTTTGACTTGTATTAGAGTGTTGGGCATAGATAGAGGGTTAGTGAGGAAGTGTCCTTTAAAAGGATAGTGATTCCCTTGTGTTTCGCTAGCACAATTAGATTCTCACCTTGAACCATAGGTTTGAGCCTTACCCTGAGTATAAAAGTACCTTCATGGTACTGATTAGGGTTTACAATGCAGGTGGATGTTTGCAGACCGACCTTCTGATGAGGATTTTACCCCAGCATGAGAGCGATGTAGACAGAGACTTCAGACAGCACAGACCATGCTGACCAGACAGTGATATCAATGTATGTTCATCTTGATTGATAGCCTTCCGTGAGAGTCTACCACAACGGTAGTAGTCATGTGGGTCAAGATTAGTACTACAAATCAGTATGGGACGGCATGTCACACACCACTGAAGAGCGGACGAGATACATGTCGAACCTTATTATGAGTCCCCGTAGACTTGAGGGGAGACGGTGGTTCTTTGGGTCATTTGAACCCCGCCTGTTTAGAAGTGCGTGACTAGTACGGTATCTAGAAATACGTGCCTACTGTTAGCTAATTGAACTAGAGCCACTTAGGAGCCGTTTCTGAGATTCGTCATTGATTGACTGTTCCACAGCCTGATCACCTGTGGCATAGTGAATTATGGTGATCTTAGAGACAAGTTCATAGACCTACCGATATTTTGGCCACCTAGTACGCTACATAGGGATTTCATCTCCCCTACCACTTGCATGACACCTTGACCTCACCATAGATCAGAGGGACATACCTATGTAGCAGGTCTTTCTTAGCCTAGTGGATTCGCCCACCTACCTAGCGTCAGATACCACATGTGAGAATGAGATAGCACCCATTGAGAGTTCTTGAGTAGTGTGACTAGATTTCCACGAGATTCAGCCTCCCTTCCTATAACCTAGAGATGTCAGATAGAGTAGAGTTTTCACTTGTGGATTTCCACTCGCCCCTTTGTATGTATCAGTTCTACCATCAATTTATCCAGAGGATTGAGATGAGTATACATTGACCAGAGCACAGAGCACATGCTACAGACCAGATGCAGACTCCACAGTCCCATGCAGAGTATGTTATCATACTCCTTGAGACACGTTGTGTATGTACATGTGTTCTCGCCTCCTTTCAGCAGTAGTTAGTGGTAGTATAGATAGTCACTTGAGCCATTGTATGCAGTAGAGTCATAGCAGCTATCCTTGTTCTCTTATAGAACATAGTGAGATACTTGACTCAGGACCGAGTCAACTAGGAGCCCGTGAGCAGTCCAGTTTCTTATAGAGGGACACTTGAGTATTGGATCTAGACTGGCAACAGTGAGCCGTGCAGCTCATTAGCCTATACACTCGTACCTAACAGGAGACTTATAGCACACCTTAGGATGGTTGTAGGACTTAGGATTGAGTTTCCTGGGAGTACATGTAGGTGACTTTCCACATAGATGAGGATCAGAGAGACATGGGTAGATGTTAGCAGGTAGGTCTTACCCTCGATGTAGTTTTCCCAGACATAGCTCAGATTAGAACCTTGCGATACTCTAGAGTATCTGCTTGACCAACCAAGTAGGCCCTTAGGGGTGATCTAGGTCTTCCTGTCCAGTTAGCATTAGGGATCAGAATAGAAAAGAATAATGATGGTAATGTTAGAATAGGCACAGACAATAGTGAGGATCAGGACAGAAGAGAAAGATGATGATAATGTCAGAACAGGCATAAGAAGTATAGAATCGAGAAAGTTTGATATTGATAGCATCACTAGCAAGACTCGCCACGTCGGCACCACTATAGTCAGTGAGGATGTATCGGACTGCCACCCAGTAATTTTTCTCCCCTCCCGACATCTTCTTCCCAAAACCCTTCCTGACGCCTTCCCCATGCGTGCCACCATCGCCGCCACTGATTGTCGCCGACTAGCCCCTCCACGGCTTCGCCGTGCCTCCCCGACCAGGCCCGGCCACCATCCTGCCTCAATGACGCTGGACCGCTGTGACTAGCGTCGCGCTAGTGTTGCGCTCGCATAGCCGATTTTGGCACCGGCGACCGTGGCAGAGCGGAGGCCATTGCCGACTTGGTCAGCCAGATCGAGTCACCCATTGCCGACACCACTATTTTAGGCATTTTTCGGCGAGCCACCGCCTCCATTGGCCACGTCGATGTCATAGATGCGTCGGGCTCGCCGATCCGGTTCCAATGGTACCCAATACCATTGCTTTCTAGCCAGTAGACGCCATCGGCGGTTGTCGTCGAAAAACTGCCGGAAGCTGCCAGAAAACCGCCGAAACTCGATGGAAAACCAGAATTGCTGGAATTCACCGGATCTTCTGCGGAGCTCACCCAGTTGAACCTGATTGAATTTTGGATGCCGAAGAGTGCCGAATTTGAGCTCCGAGACACGGGACAGAACCCTAGCCATCGCCAATTGCCGACGACGTGAGGTATAATTACCTCCGATTTGATTATTTAAAATTGATGATGATTGTTAGTATAGTATGTTAGAATTGAGTAGTTGTCATGATGAATGCCTGGCTATGAATAAAGAAAAGATGTGCATGATGTGATTAACAGTGAGTGAAGGTTAAATGATTTAATGAGGTAAATCGAGTCTCATGATGATAAGTGATCACGACGTAATTTAGAAAAATACAATAATATTGGTATGAATAAGATGAGTTAGGATTATTCACATTTATGATTATTGATTGTTGATTGTGACGGATGATTATTATGTTGTGTGTGATGTTCATTGAGTTTGATGCATCATTTAGTTAGCGGGCGTTAGTATTTAGTTTTGATGTGTAGGTACGGAGTAGGAGCTTGCCGTCTAGGCGCGATGACACGCTTGGAGCTTCTACCAGGTCCGTTTAGGATTCGTCTCTATTTTACGTTCTCTTCTATTGTATGTTTATTTTATTATTTGCAGGACAGGTTAAGTGGCATTTTATTGGATCCCACTTAACTCGGGCCATCCAGCCGAATAGATTTCCAGATTAATAACCCCTTGAGGATGAGATCCCTTGAGGATGATTTCGAAAACAAGATCCACCACAAGTTGCCTTGGGGCCTATTATATAAATCCCTACCCAGCCCTATATATATATGTAGTTTTTGCGTTTTCAGTGAGACGAGAGATGGAGAAACCGACTGCACGTACCATGAGCGGATGACGTGACAGTCAAAGCGGGCTCTGGATTAGTGCCAGCGGACTGTTCCATTCTCGAGGGATCCTGACAACTCCGTGTTTGAGTTCCTCACACCCAGAGAACGTGGAGGTTTACGGGTACTGTTTAGTACAAGCGCATGTCCGAACTTGTGGTTCAAAGGGTACTAAAGGCGACTGCCTGAGAGTACTCAGCCTTCGTGCTCAAGGCTAGGAGAAATATGGAGATAAGGAGAGGGCTTAGGATTTGAGACCAGAAAATGAAGTAAGAAAATGCCGAGAGCGGCATCAGCAGCAGCAGATCAGTAAGTTCGGGATGCTACCGGGTCTGCAGCCCAGTGGCTCCTCAGTAGTGCCCTTCAGAGTGTTCACGTGGAGTTATGATATTTTCATTCATATGAGAGTTTGCTCTCATAGCCAACTTGTTATATTTATTTTATTTACCAGACTAGTAACACTTGTTACTGACATGTTTTTATACTATATGTAGGTAATAATCACGAGTTGGAGGAGCTAGCTTGGACAGAGGAGCACTGTTGTCGCTTGCACACATGTCAGTCGATAGAGTGGTTAATATTTTATTTATGATGCTATTATATTGTGAATGTTGTCAAATGCTAAGACATGATAGGATGTGATTCAATACAATGATATGATGATGTGACATGATTGAATGCTCAGACACGATGATAGAATGTGAAACATGAATAGATTGCGTAGCAAGAGCGGGGTGGGTTGAGACCCAAGCTTTAGAGTGAGTAAACAGTATATCAATTGTGTGAATGAAGTTGCGTGATATATAGATTCATATTTGCATATATGTTTATATATAGTATTTTGACAGGGTGACCCTAATTGCACTTTTAGGGGAAATTCTGTCCATTTTATTTTAGAATTTTCATCGATTTTGATCGTAATTGTGATGGTGTGTAATTTAGTTTGTATGTCATCCATGTAGTATCATGTTAGGATTCTATGCATTCATCTATGCATGACGAGTAATATCTTCGTCTTAAGATGCTGAGATTAGATCCGCGCGAGTTGGGTTCGGGTTAGCCGACCTAACCGGGGCCTGTAACATGCCGGTTCGGTTCACAAGCGTGGCCGAATTTGGGGTGTTACAAAAGTACCGTTGAATCGTGAATAGTTATCTTAAAATAGTGATTTTCTCTAAAGAAAATAAACACATGAAACAAAACAAATAGAAGTAATAAATTGGCAGAGCCAAGAAGATGAAGATAATAATTTTTAGAAGGACTGAACATTTTGCAGGAATTTATAGACATAATATGAGAGAAGTTAAGGGTTCTTCTAAATGAACTGAAAAAGTAGTAGCTAAAGATGATAGACAACCAGGATAAGTTAGGTATAATTGTAAGGAGAAAAATATTTTACAAAGTGCACTCCACATCATGATTGCAAAAATCAGAATTGGAATCGATTTTTGAATGAGTCAGAATCGGAATTGGAATCGGTCTAAATCGGCCAGGAATCAGTTCAGTTAAATCGGTCTAAATCGATCCAAATCGGTCATTTATAATAATTTGACAACTCATAACATAAATATATAAAAATTAAATATTAATGTAATTTTGATATTATTGTATGTATTATATGTTATGATATTTTTTTATATTTTTTGGATTTTTTAAAATTATTTTTGATTAATTATTAGTTTTTTACTCGAGTCGGATCGTCAACTTTTAATTACGAGAATACCACTCTCACTCTTCTCCCCCTCCATCGTGGCCCTACCTCCCCTCGTCGGCCATGCCACGCCCAGATCCCATAGTCCCACGCCCGGATCAATCCCCCCGAGCCTTACCTCTCCCTCCTGGCCCACTCCCCCACATTGCCCCGCCCTGCCAAAGCAAAGGGACGGCCGGGGAAGGTGAACAAGGGGTATTTTTTTCATTATAAACTTTAAATTCTTATTTTGCCTATATATAAATAATTTATATAATATAAAACTAAGGGTATTTTAATAATTTACCCAAAACCGATTCAATTACGGATTCCACCAAAATTTGAAATAGATTTTGCCCAATCCGATCTAAATTTAAATCGGTCAATTCCGAATAGAATCGACCAATTTTTTCAATAGTGCTCCACATACCTTTCAATATATTTTTGACTTATTTTTTGTGATGATAGAAAATCCTTAAATGACTATTTTTACAAAAAAAAGTTAGAAGAAAGGGAGAAAGTAGCCATGTTCATAATTTTTATTCCTAATAAAACACATAAATTTTATTCCTGATAAAACACATAAATTTTATTCCTGATAAAACACATAAATTTTATTCCTGATAAAACACATAAATGTTATTCCTGATAAAACACATAAATGTTATTCCTGATAAAACACATAAATGTTATTCCTGATAAAACACATAAATTTTATTCCTGATAAAACACATGTGTAAAGAAACATTGGAAAAATTATATTTTATTCTTTTTCCCCCTTCGCTCACTAATCAAATAGACACATACAATTAAATATATTGAAAAAAAGATGAAAATTTTAGAAAGTTATTTACACTAGGGTTGCAAATTAACAACTAAGTTCTGTAACAAAAAATATTAATTAATTTCGACTAATCTTCCTCTTTGGTCCTTAAAGAAAGTCTTTATCAACTCTCAAGTCTTTTCATTTTTTAATAAAAGCTTACACCCTTAAACTTGCAAGCTTCAGCCACTTCCGCTTGAAAAAGAGAGAAAGAATCATTTTTGCCTTAGAAGGAAAGAAAAGACAGCTAATAACTCGGTTGAACTTGATTTCACTCAATTTTAGTTCAAGAAAGTTCGCATAGAATGCAAATCAAACAAGCATGAATACATTTGGCTAACTCAACTCAAGTTAAATATTACATAATCAATAATATGTTATATATATTATTTATTTATTTAATTATATAAAATGTAAAAAAATAATAATTAAAATCATGTCCTAATGTTACATCATAATATAATAATTTCGTGATTGAACAAACTATTTAGTGCATAATTCATATGAAGTTTAAACTGAATAATCCATTAAAGCTAATTTTATTTTGAATTTCAAATATATATATATATATATATATATATATATATATATATAACACCATGATTTCGGTTCACCTAAAAATCTGATCAGCTTATTATTATCGAGTCGAGTCGTGTTTAAATAAATTAATCTATAAGACTCGAACAATAAATGAATCAAAATAACTCTTGGCGCCTCAAGAAAGGAAGACACATCATAATACATCAAGTAAATACATAAAAATGCATCAATATAAATAAAAGAACCAAAGCAAATAACGGTGCACTGAGCTCAAATATGTGGAGCATCTATCTGTCTACCAAAGCTGACCTAATACATAAGAACACAAGACTAATATATATAATATGAAGAACGTTAACAAATATTATTGGTCTGAAAAATAATTAGTACAAATTGACAAATGAAATATGACATTCTCCAATAAAGGAAAAACATATATAATCTTCATCTTCATAGAAACACTCAAAAAGTGTAAAAGTTGAGGAGTCATCAAGATGCATGTTATCATTGAGGAGTCATAAACATGCATACTTGATAGCATCCTGAATAGAACTGTCTCTGGACATTTTTGATCGAGGGCGGTACACTTCTCCCCAATATGAGATAGGTTGCAACTATAGTCCAGATATATATATCTATTGATCTAAAGAACTCAGTGAGCGAACTGAGCGAGCCATGCCATGAGCCGCCTATCGGCTCCGCTTGCTGCTTCCATTTTTCAGCTCCTTCCCAGCATGGAAGATCCCTTCTGGCGACTATGTACGCAGGCGGTGAATCAGGTTGAAAGTGAAAGTCGCCAAAAAGACTCAGCAGCCCAATTTTAACTCTTTTTTGTCCAATTTTCAACCATTTACATTAAATTGAGGTTTCGAGATTCCCTATATTATGTATATATATATATATCAAGAACCCTATAATCATGTGTTCTACCTCATAGCTTATACAAGCCTCACCAATTATTTTGAGCAATTTAATAAGTCCCATAATTTAAAATGACTTAAATAAATAATAAAAGCAATTATAAAATTTAAATGGTTTTTAACTTCATCATCTTAATTATCAAAGATGTGTAATAAAAATTAACTTTAAAATATTTATTAACTTAAACATCTTTTAAAAAATTATAAGTAGGTAAGAATAATATTAAAAAAAGAAATTTTCACCATCTTATTTATGTACCTTATTTTTAATATATATATGTTTATATTATATTATAAAATCCACTAAAAAAAGTTTAAATTAAATATATAGGTCATATACTCTTCATCAAGCGTATTCATATATATTTTTCTCGTATAGAAAGCTTAAATTTTTGTGTGCTCCACTCGAACTCCATGCGGTGAGAAGCCACTAGCCACGACTCGCCTTGAAAACAAAGCCAAATTTGAACCCAACTGAGTTAGATTCGAATCTGGATTAGAATTCCTTGCGGTAATACCGAGGGGACGGTCACGGGCCAGCCTAACTTCAGGCCCCTTGCCTTCGGTCCAAAAAACGCAATAATAACAAAAAACTTCGCCCACCTTTCCCCGTTGCAAACAGAAGAGGCTGCCACCTAAAGGCAGCTACCTACAGGTGAATGGGAGGTGGCAGCCTCTAGAAGAACCAGGAAATTAATACCAATCTTAAGATGAACTTCTTAAGCTCCTTTCTATTTTCCCTCCGGCTAATTAAAGCAGATTGAAAAAGAAAGTATCAAAATCACACATCTCGCTATTTTTTTTACAAATGACACCGAATTATGTTTTTTACAAATAAAAAATCATAATGAAAAGAACGAAATGTTACTCACAGGTTCTTTCAAAGATCTGGACATCAGCTGTATTGAAAACATTGTTGGAACTTGGGAGGGAGATCTGACAATATCTCGTCCAAGGACCTTCACAAACCCACGGCTTCGAAGATATTACAGGCGCCATCATCCATGACTTTCTGCCTTCCAACAAAAAAATGCACACTCAAACAACGAACTCCAACAAAATATATATCAACAAAAATAATAGGCAAAGAATAATATTAAAATAAAGGAGATGTGAGGATTCAACAAGGCTGAGAAAGACACATCCCATGCTACAATGGTCACAACGACTGTATAATTAGATGATCATGTCAAGTGGGGAAGAGGAGGAAGATCAACATAATATAAGTCCTTTCAGAATCAAATCTAATCACAATCTTTGTTCGTTGTGTTCTGGGTTTTGTAATATATTTTTATTAAATTAAATATTACGAAAACCCAGAACAAAACAAACGAAGATAATATTAGTTTGGGAGCTAGATCAAGAGAAAAATGATAATTTTAGACACGGCTGAACAATTTGCTTGAATTTATAGGCAGATCACAAAGAGAGGTCTAGGGTATCTTATGATGTGGGCTCAACAAGTAATAACAAATGCAGATAGGCCCACTTAGGGTTAGGGTCTCTTTGGTTTGCTAGAAAAAAAGTGGGAGAAAAGAATATTTTTGTTTGTTTAAAAATAAAATATAAAAAACAAAGTCATTTTTCATTACGATGGAAAATTCATTCATAATTATTTTTTTTCAAAAAACAAGGAAAAGAATAAAGTCACAATGTTTCTTTATAATTTTTTATTTTTATTTTTAATTTCTGATCAAACGCACGTGAGAAAAATTATTGAAGATACAGTTCCAAGCTCCCCCAATTAGCTCATCTCAATAAGAAGCAGCAAAATTGACATTTTAACGGTCAAAGGTGGGCAAAATATGTGTAAAGAGAAGAGAAATGCGGCAAAGGTATAACTCACGATACCATTGATTGAAAAAACAAATAAAAAAGAAAAAGAAAAAGAAAACAATAATAAGATTAAGCAAACCATGATACCATCCTGACCATTTATCACATCGGCCTAACGTAATGATCATCGAGATCTATCCTAAGCTGATGAACAAAAACAAACTAGTCATAAATGTTTATTCCATGACTTATTTCTGAGTCTTGTACCATGCTTTTAATGAAATGCAACAAAACATACACAAAATGAACATCAATATAAATTAGGAGACGCAACTCACATTAGAAGATGATATTTTCAGACAAGAAAAAAAATCTATTGTATGAATTTATAGGCATATGTATAATTGGTAGGGGTTTTTTTTGGGTATGAGCTAAAAAGTAATGGAAAATGCAATAGGCTCATTTGCATTTGGTCTTCTGGTAAAAGAGGAAAACTCTATTGAATTAAATGTGATAATTCTATAAATGTGCCTAATTTTAAGTACTTCGGTTCTTAGGATTTTCAATGTCGGTTCTATCATGTTTTCATTAGTTTTTCTTTCCGAATATGTTAATTAAACTTTTTATTTAGGTTTGATTAATTTAGATCGTATATTAGAAAAATAATAGTTACTTAACCGCGTTAAGTCAAATTAAATAATTGAAGGCGACTGGAGTGGAAAAGTGCCACCGTTAAAATTACAGTAAGATATGAATGAAAATAGAGAAAATTCCAGAAATTTTGATGTAAATTAACATGTTGAGGCCAACACTATTTGGAAGTTGGTGGCTTGATTCAATGTCATAATTTAAGAGTCCAACTTTTATACTTTTCAAAGTCCTAATTTGAGAGTCCCCGTAAAAAACTTGTGGCCAATTTCTTATAGGGGCATGAACCCTAGGTCATTTAGTATATACTTTTCTATTATTTACTTTTCATAGAATGCATGTGAGGGACTGATTTCGTCTCAAAGATAATTTAACCGATCAAAATATAAGAAAAATAAAAATAAAAAATTATTATAATTTATCTTCTTACTTAATTAGAATATATCTTTAATATTGTAATTAATTTTTAAAATATTATATTATTATAGTATATCTAATTATTTAATTATAATTTATGTATAAAATTAGAGACTCTAATACGCACTGCACATGCCTAGTTTTTAAAAGGCAAATCCTATAATCTTACACACGTACATGCACTCGCATTTATCTAATTTTGTAGAGCCAATTGGCCTGAATGCTATACGAAGAACATGAGCTACATAATGGAAAGAGATATCTAAAAGAAAATCCTTGACCTCCCAAAATAGGACGAATATACATGGGCCTCAATTAAGGATAACCCCATAAAGACAGAGTAGCCTACCACTTATATTTCTTCCATCTCAAAGCATAATCAATATATTATTTAATTAATTATTTATGTAACATGGCTTCTCTTTTAAAGATCACCAAGCTTTAACAACTAATCAAATAAATAAGACATATTTAAAATAATAAAGCACAACTCCTATGGAGAAAATAAGAATTAATATACAACTAAAAAAATATCAAATCATTAGTCTATTATTCATATAATTTTTTCCTCTTACTTACATATTCAATTTATTTCTTGTTGTACTTTGAGACACCAAAATCCTAAATAAAAGCCTCGAAAATAATGAAAGTGTGTTCTTTACAGCCCTCAAGACATCCTTTTTATAATTTTTAAAGTTCAAAAGTCCTCACTTAATTTTATATTCATTATGTAAAGTTATGAATTACATGAATTAATACTAGATATCTCTTCACTTCATATTTATTTATCTTTTAGGAATACGTTAAGCTAGGGCTGCTAATTGAGCGAGCTAACTCGTGAGCATTTGATGTTCGGCTCGGCTCGACTCGACTCAACTCGAAACTCGACATTTAAATGTTCGAGCTCAAACTCAACTCGAACTCGAATCTTACGAGCCAAGTTTGAGCATGGTAGTGTTCGACTCGGATATAACTCGAACTCGACTCGAAATCGACTACTAGCTCGACTTGAGCTCGACTCAATAATATAATATAATAATACATAATATGTAATAGTAGTGTTATGGTGTGTATTATATTTTATGAGATATTTTTCTTTTTTAAAATTTTTTAAAGATTTATTGCGAGTTAGTTATTATTTTTTTACACAAGTCGGACACGAATCAACTTTTATTTATGATATTGCTACCAACCCATTTCTTCCTCCACCTCACCTGACACTTCTCATTCCCCATTCCCTCTGCCGCCCTCCTTCTTTGTCACCAACGCTGCCTCCAGCTGCTGCACCACCGCTGATCGACGCTGTCGGTCACCGTCAGAACATCGCCGACCATTCCCCCCACCATCCGGTCGTTGCCCAACCTCCATGACGCGACGAAGCCGTCGTGATCGCGCTCTGCGCTCCCGTGGCTGGCGACAGTAGTCGCCGCCATCCAATCATCGCCTCGATGTTGTCGACCCTCCCGCTGACCTAACCCGACCAGAGTGGAGCCTAGCGCTGCCCATCTAGGCTGGATCTTGTCACCCCACCACCGACCGCCCCTGTTTTGCCCCTGTTTCGGCAAGCCTCCTCCTCCACCCACCTTGTCGACATCGTAAACATGTCGGGCTTGCTGAGCCGGTGCCAACGTTATCCCATACCCCTCCATCCCGATTGTAGCCACCGCCGACAATAGTTGTCGAAAAATTGCCGGAATCGTGAGTGCGAGAGACTATTTTGTTGATAGATTATTTTGTTAATTTTCAATCTATATAAATGTATATTTTTCTTCAAAACGATATATTTTTTAGCTTATAAATGACCTCGTTTCGAGCTCCCAAACAAACTAGTGTCAAGCTCTCAATTGAGCCAGTTTCGAGCTAGTTCGAGCTCCCAAACGAGCCAATTTTGAACACCCAAACGAGTCGATTTCGAGCTCCCAAATGTGTAACACCCCGTTCCGGTTCACCCGTGAACCGACCCAGAAATGTCACCGGCAACTGAAACGTTCGCCAAACTACTTGATTTGGTTAAGCTGACCCGGATCTCCCCTCAGTGTCTTAAAATGTTAGTGCAAGTGTATAATGTGTGAATGGGATGCTTGGGTTCTAATGTGGCCCAGCACAATGCAACTGAAACCAGTGCGTTTGTC
>JAURVB010012246.1:0-135012 GCA_033002965.1 Piper betle | reverse complement strand
GAAGAAGAATCCCTTCGATGGCAAACTTGTAAATATAACTTGAGCTGACACAGCTCGAGTTAAAAATAATATTAACTTGTAATAAATCCTTAAAAATTAATATTTTAATGGTTATGGGTTATAATTGCTAAACTAATTAATTATTGTATGAAACCACCATGAGTAATAAAAATACGGCAATGATAAACTATTGAATTAAAATCGGATGGTTATAAGGGATTAATGAAATAAAAGTTTCACCTTTACCATATTAAATTTACTACTAGGTAAATAAAGTGATTATTTTAATAATGAGTCAGTAAAGTGGAAAATGGGTTATTAAACTCTAATCGTGTAAAAAATCACTAGTGTGGAACCTAAATAGCATAATGAAAATAAATAAAGTTCGATCTTTATTGAGTTAAATAATTTAAAATAATTGTATTAGTAGTATACTTAAATTAGGATAATACAACACATTTTAAATAATTTAATTAAAAGACTTAATTAATTTAATTGCTATTAATAATGATAGTGATTAAAGATTAAAATCGTAAACTAAATCGTCAAGATTGTGGTTAAGTAATTATCATCTCAAAGGAAAATATACTCATAATAGTAAAGAAATACTTGTTTATAAGTTAATAATTTGTTTATCATTAGTGAAGTGTGAATTGTGATTTATATAATTAATTTAAAATATCAAGTAGGACTTAAATGATTATGTCACATGAATAATTTAATATTTAAGATGTTTGAATGTTGCATGCTTTATGTTGTCGAATTTTAATAATGATAGATATTAGTAATTTAGTTGCATGCATATCTACTCAAATAAAATTATACTTATGTATAATTTTATGTTCTCGTTCAGATTAAGATCATTGGTCATAGTTGCAGGTTCACTTACGAACTATCTAGGTCAGTATAATTATTTAAAATGTTGTATTTTCCCTTTTTGGCAACCATGGTTGACCTGAGCCCAGAGTCGACCACCATGCACCGAGTGCAACTCGGCTCAAGGAATTGATTCAGTCTGACACGGGGCCGCACCCTTTAAAATTACTATGTAGGAGTCTTGGTCGACTCGAGTGTCCGATCACTATGCGCCGGGCATAACCGGGGTCGACTCAATTCGACACAAGGCAGCAACCCCTGAAAGATTGAACACCTGCCCCCATGCCGAAAGGGGTCACAGGGCATAATGGCACAAGATGGCTCATTATGCATTGTGATACCAAGAGGGTGAGTCAATGGTAAACATCGGTAACTACAGGTCGTGGGCCACGTAGCGTGTGTGCGTATGCATGGGATTGGAGCTTGATGGGGTGGCCACCCCTCTCAACTAAAAGTCTCAAGAAATGATAATATGGATTATATTGACTTGTTTCATTTAATTATGTGGCTTAGTGATTTTATCACTAACGCGGACTTGTTTCACTGACTCTCATCGCTCGTAGCACAAACATGGCCTCGACTTATCATGTTGTTTATGAAACTAACTCGACACGAACCACTGGTTAAACCCACTGGTTCGCTAATGTAAAACTCTGACTTGAGTCACGGGTTTTACGTGACCAACAGGTCGTTCACTTGGGTTCGATCACATGGTTTGGACAAACATTAGCCCCCTTGCCAATTTTTTGAAAGTTCAAAAGAAGAATCAACGAAATATAATTTGCAATTTTTTTCAACTTTTTTTTTTGCTTGTGTCAATTTCCCTTTTTTCCATTTTTTATTTTTTATATAAGATCGCATACGGACACCACTCCTAGGTCATTGTGTGGTAGCTAACTATTATTTTGATATTAGGGCGTGACTCCTTCACTTAGCAATCGTGGTCTTTCAATCCAAACTTCTTTCTTTCTACTTTATAGACTTTGGTGGCAATGGGAGAGTGACAGCTTTGCCTTTACTCTCATATGTGGCTTCTTCTTAAGGGCATCAAGCTTCTTTGACAACATGATTGCATGACATGTTCTTTTCTTCACATAGTAAGCTAATTTATAAGCTATTTTGTTTCACCCATATGACTATCGGGTTTAATTCATCGACCCTAATGCTGAATTAAAAAATAAAGATATTTATTCAACACATTACATTTATTTCCTAAAACTAAAGAAACGAAATAAGGGTTGATGTATGTTCCAACGAATCACACATAGAGATATTCATAATACGCACAGAGTTAATGGTATTTCATAACTAATTGATTGAGAAGCAGCTCGTAACCTTGTTCATTTATGAAGCCTCCTACTATTTATTGAGTAATCTACTATATCTCATTCAACTGAATTAGTCTTTATCGAAGCCCCCAACCACTTTTTCAACATCAAATTTGATGGCGATCTTGTTGTCATAAATAACACAAAGAAGTGAAAGTGAGGAGTTGACCTTGTGCTTGTGTTGAACTCCTTTTGTTCATCGAGTACATTCGACCAAGTCTTCATTGTCGTTGAATGTGACTAATACTTTAAGCTTTCACCTAGTAACTGACACTTGATCATGAAATGGTTGCTGGTACAAAATGTACTCAAGATTCGGGTGACAATATTTAAATAAGAACAATCACAATCCCCCACAATATGGCGTGTGTCTCCTACAATGTGATGTCACTTCATTCCTTTGATCACAATCTTTCCGCCAAATTTGCACATTAGGTGAAGTCTTATTTTTCCATATTGCATTGCATTCTCCAATTTGACTTCATTTTGAGTTGAAGTTGCGGGAGAAAACAGAGGTGCAGCATCAACAAGAGGTGGATTTAGTCGATGTCTTCCAACGAATGCCAGACGTTCTCAACCTGCCTTGGTGTCCAACATAAAGCCTGTGAAGTGCTATTTGGAATGGGGTAGAGTCCAACCATAGTTATGTACTGTCGTTGCCAGAATTTTAGAAGTAAAGTGTTAATCGATGAAAGGCAGAAAAAGAAAGTCACGAGTTTGGGGACCTTTGTCCAGCCAAATCAGGCTACATCTGGCCACATTGTCATTGCCATTGGATCCCTTCCATTGTAAGGAACAAATAGAAGCCCAGATTTGCCATCCGGAAAGCTTGCCGTCATCTTGGAACTCTAGTCTACCACGTCGTGAAACTCGGTGTGACAGATTTTCCGTATTTTGGGTCATATAGGCTAAATAAAATTCTTCTTCAAAGCATTGCAAGGATAGGCTATGTATGAGTCAAAAAGTTAAGGTGGCAAAAATTCCACTCAACAAGAGTACCCGGTCCCACCGAACCCTCAAACCCGGATAGAAAGATATGAACCACGGGGGCGGACAATCGTGCATCAAAACAATGCTTGCATATATTCATAGATAACTCAATTCTCACCATCTTTCCGACATTATCATCATATATTCTGGTACACCTGACTCTCTAGCCCCGACTTAGCACACGGTTCATGAAACCAACTCGACTAGAACCGTCGGTTAAACCTACTGGTTCACTAATGTAATACCCTAACTTGAGTCACGAGTTTTACATGGCCAATTAGTTATTCACTTGGGTTCATTCACATAGTTTGGACAAACATTAGCCCCCTTGCCAATTTTTTGCAAGTTTGAAAGAAGAATCCGCAAAATACAATTTTCATTTATTTTTCAACATTTTTTTTCTGCTGGTGTCTATTTCCCTTTTTCTTCATTTTCTTTTTGCATAAGATAGCTTAGGGAGACCGCACTTGGGACATTGTGTGGTAGCTAACTACAATTTTGATATTGGGGCGCGACTCCTTCACTTTGCAACTGTGGTCACCAAATCCAAGCATCTTTCTTTCTACTTCGTAAATTTGGGTGGCAATGAGAGAATGACAGATTTGTGTTTACTCTCATCAGTGGCTTCTTCTTAAGGGCATCAAGCTTCTTTCAGACAAGATCGCATGATGTCTTCTTTTCTTCACATAGTAAGGAAGTGACCTTGTTCTTTTATGATGCCTCCTAGTAATTATTGAGTAATTAACTTTATCTCTTTCAACTGAATTAATTTTTATCGAGGCCCCCAACAGCTTTTTCAATGTTAAATTTGATGGCGATCTTGTTGTCCTAGATAAAACAAAGAATTGAAGGCGAAGAGTTGATCTTGTGCTGGTGTTGAACTCCTTTTGTTCGTTGAGTACAATCACCAAGTCTGCATTGTCGTCGAATGTGATTAATATTTCAAGCTTTCACCCGGTAACTGACACTTTATCATGAAATGGTTTCCAATACAAAATGTACTCAAGATTCGGGCGACAATATTTAAATGAGAACAATCACAATCCACCGCAATATTGCGTGTGTCTCCTCCAATGTGATGTCGCTTCGTTCCTTTGATCACTATCTTTTTGCTGAATTTTCACATTAGGTGAAGTCCTGCTTTTCCATATTGCATTGCATTCTTTGACTTGACTTACTTTCGAGTCGAAGTTGCGCGAGAAAAAAGGGGCAGCATCAGCGAGAGGTGGATTTTGTAGACATTTTCCAACCAATCTCGGATGTTCCCAACTTGGCTTTGTGTCCAACGTAAAGCCTTTAACGTGCTATTTGGATTTGGGTGGAGTCCTACCGAAGTTAGATGCTGCAGTTGTCGGAATTTTAGAAGTAAAATGTTAATCTGATAAGGGCAGAAAAATAAAGTCACGAGTTTGTAGACTTTTGTCCGGCCAAATCAGGCTATCTCCAGCCACATTGTCATTGCCATTAAATCCCTTCCATTGTAAGGAACAAATACAAACACATATTCTCCATCGGGAAAGCTTGTTGTCAACTTGGAAATCTACTCTGCCACTTCGTGAAACTCGGTATTTTGGGTCATTGAGGCTATTTTACCTATTTCGGATCATTGAGGCAAAATAAAATTCTTCGTTAAAGCATTACAAGGGACAAGCTAAGTATAAGTAAAAAAGCTAATGTGGCCAAAATTGCACTAAGATTTGTTTAAATTTATGAAGGAATAGAAAATTAGTGAATAGTGAGTATCAATCTCACCGTAAATTGACTTACGGATTTAAGTTGAACCCTATGGAACCATGTAATATTTCCTACCTGTTATTTTGTGTCTGTGACGTTTTATTCCTATCGCACTATTGTTTTGCACAGCAAGGGCACCCTGTCCCACCGAACTCTCAATCCTAGATCGAAAGATGCAATCTATGGGGGTGGACAATCCCGCATCAATACAACACTTTCATATATTCCTTTAACTAATTTCTCACCATCTTTCCGATGTTATCATCATAAATTTGGGTACACCTGACTCCCTAGCCTTGACTTATCATGCTGTTCATGAAACTAACTCGACTCTACTCACCGGTTAAACCCACAGGTTCGATAATGTAAAACTCTGACTCAAGTCACAGGTTTTACGTGACCAAGGGGTCATTCATTTGGGTTCGTTCACATGGTTTGTACAAACATTAGCCTCCATGCCAATTTTTTGCAAGTTTGAAAGAAGAATCGGAGAAATACAATTTGCATTTTTTTTTCAACATTTTTCTCTCTCCTTGTGTCTATTCCCTTTTTTCAATTTTTTTTGCATAAGATAGCTTAGGGAGACCACTCTTGGGTCATTGTGTGGTAGCTAACTACTATTTGATATTGGGGCGCGACTCCTTCACTTAGCAACCATGGTCTCAAAATCCAAACTTCTCTCTTCTACTTCGTAGATTTGGGTTCCAATGGGAGAATAACAATTTGTCTTCACTCTCATCTGTGGCTTCTTCTTAAGGGCATCAAGCTTCTTTGATGACAAGATCGCATGATGTCTTCTTTTCTTCACATAGTAAGGAAGTGACCTTGTTCTTTTGTGATGCCTCATAATATTTATTGAGTAATTTACTTTATCTCTTTCAGCTGAATTAGTTTTTATGGAAGCCCCCAACAGCTTTCTCAATGTCAAATTTGATGGTGATCTTGTTGTCGTAGATAACACAAAGAATTGAAGGTGAGGAGTTGATCTTGTGCGTGTGTTAAACTCCTTTTGTTCATTGAGTACAATTGCCAAGTCTTCATTGTCGTCGAATATGATTAATACTTAAACCTTTCACCTAGTGACTGACACTTTATCATGAAACGGTTGCTAGTACAAAATGTACTAAGATTCGGGCGACAATATTTAAATGAGAAGAATCACAATCCACCGCTATATTGCGTGTGTCTCCTCCAATCTGATGTCACTTCATTCCTTTGATCACTATCTTTCCACCAAATCTGCACATTAGGTGAAGTTTTGTTATTCCATATTGCATTGCATTCTTCAACTTGACTTACTTTTGAGTCAAAGTTGCGCGAGAAAATAGAGGGGCGTCAATAGCGAGAGGTGGATTTCGTGGATGTCTACCAACCAATGTCGGACGTTCCCAACCCCGCCTTTGTGCCCAACATAAAGCCTATGGAAGTGCTATTTGGATTTGGGTGGAGTCCTATTGGAGTTAGATGCTCCAGTTGCCGGAATTTTAGAAGTGAAGTGTTAATTAGAGAAGGACAGAAAAATAATGTCACAAGTTTGAGGACTTTTGTCCGGCCAACTCATGCTATCTCCGGCCACATTGTCATTGCCATTGGATCCCTTCCATTGTAAGGAGCAAATACATGCCCGGATTCGCCTTCGGGAAAGCTTGCCATCTTTTTGGTAATCTACTCTGCCACGTCGTGAAACTGGGTGTTATAGACTTTCCCTGTTTTGGGCCATAACGGCTAAATAAAATTTTTCATCAAATCATTGCAAGGGACAGATTATGTATGGGTCAAAAAGTTAAAGTGGCAAAAATTCCACTATGATTTGTAATTTGTGAAGGAATTGAAAATTAGTGAATTGTGTGTAGATTGACTTATGGATTTTAAGTTGAACCATAAGGAACCACGTAAAATTTCCTACGTGTTATTTTTTGCTTGTGACATTTTATTTCTATTGCACTATTGTTTTATGTAGCAAGGGCACCTAGTCCCGCCTGTAACGACCCACCCGTTCTGAGCCACGAGGACAAGTGTTACTATATGAAACTAAATATTTCAAAAATTAATTTTCTATTAATTTTCAAGATTTTTAATTAATCCACAACAATAAATTTAATATATAAATACTTAGAATAATCTAAGTCCCATTAACAGAACCAAAATCCCACTGCCATGTAAACAATCTCGAGAAAAGAATAATCCAATAATAGAGTCCTCCAGCTGTCCCAACTCTATCCATCCTTCCATGCTCATACCTGCGGAGCAATTCTGCATTAGTGATAAAAACACTAAGTCATATAATTTCAAGAAACAATTAATATATTCCGCACAACACCTGAATTACGTCTTTGTGGCCGCCCATCCAGCTACAATCCCATCTATACGCACACACGCTATGTGGCCCACGGCCTATAGTTACCGATATTTGTCATTAACTCACCCTCTCAGTATCACAAGTGCATAATGAGCCGTCTTACGCCACTACACCCTGTCACCCCTTTCAGCAAGGGGGTAGGTATTTAATCTTTCAGGGGGTGCTGCCCTTGTAAGATTGAGTCAATTCATTGACCCCGGTTGTGTTCGGCGCATGGTGGTCGAATATGAACTCAAGTCGACCAAGACTCCCACATAGTAATTTTTTTAAGGGTGCTACCCTGTGTCAGACTGAGCCTCGGCGCATGGTGATCGAATGTGGACTAAGGCTAACCAAGAATCCCAAATCAAAATATATAACATTTCAAATAATTATACAAACCAGGAATTGTGATGAAGCACTCGCAACTACGACACATGATCCTAATATGAATGTAATTTCTCTAAAGCCAAATGTACTCACAAGCTATCTAGAGGATGTTTAACATAACATCAGAACTCTCCTTTATATGGAAGAATATGTGTGGAACTCAATAAGTCATTATATTAAATTTTATTAATATGTGTGGAATTTAAGAAGTCACTACATTAAATTTTATGGAAAAGAACATAGTCATTCATAACTATATCATTTGTGTGATAATAAAAAGTCAAAAACTTACTATTAAGCAAATACGAATGGGTTATAATTGATAATTTATGATATTGACTTTTAAGAATTTATTTAATTAAATAGTATATACGATTCATTCTAAGATTTATAAAACCCTAAACAAAATAACTTAATTATTTTTTTTGGGGTATTACTCCGCCGAACCCTCAAACCTGGATCGAAAGATGCGATCTGCGGTGGTGGACAATCCCACATCCAAACAACACTTTTATATATTCAGATAACTCATTTTTCACCATCATATATTCTGGTACACCTAACTCTCTGGGCTCGACTTAGCACGTGGTTCATGAAACTAACTCGACTCAAATAGCCGGTTAAACCAAATGGTTCGCTAATACAAATCTTTGACTCGGGTCACGGGTTTTACATGACCAAAGGGTCGTTCTCTTGGGTTCAATCACATGGTTTGGACAAACATTTGCCCCCTTGCCAATTTTTTGCAAGTTTGAAAGAAGAATGGGCGACATACAATTTGCATTTTTTTTCAACATTTTTCTCTCCTCTTGTGTCTATTTCCCTTTTTTTCATTTTTTTTGCATAAGATAGTTTACGGAGATCACTCTTGGGTCATTGTGTAGTAGCTAACCATTATTTTGATATTGGGGCGCGACTCCTTCACTCTGCAACCGTGCTCTCCAAATCCAAACTTCTTTCTTTCTAATTTGTAGATTTGGGTTGCAAAGGGAGAATGATAGATTTGTCTTTACTCTCATTGTGGCCTCTTCTTAAGGGCATTAAGCTTCTTTGATGACAAGATCGCATGATGTCTTCTTTTCTTCACTTAATAAGGAAGTGACCTTGTTCTTTTGTGAAGCCTTAAACTATTTATTGAGTAATTTACTTTATCTCTTTCAACTGAATTAATCTTTATCGAAGCCCCCAACAGCTTTCTCAACGTCAAATTTGATGGTGATCTTGTTGTCTTAGATAACACAAAGAAGTGAAGGCAAGGAGTTGATCTTGTGCTTGTGTTGTACTCCTTTTGTTCTTCGAGTACATTCACCAACTCTTCCCTATTATCAAATGTGTTTAATACTTCAACCTTTCACCTGGTAACTTGACACTTTATCATGAAATGGATGCCGGTACAAAATGTACTCATGATTCGGGCGACAAAATGTAAATTATAACAATCACAATCCACCACAATATGGCGTGTGTCTCCTCCAATGTGATGTCGCTTCATTCCTTCGATCACTATCTTTCCTGCAAATCAGCACACTAGGTGAAGTCTTGTTTTTCCATATTGCATTGCATTCTTCTACTTGAGTTCCTTTCGAGTCAAAGTTGCAGGAGGAAACAAATGGGCGGCAGCAGCGAGAGGTGGATTTCATGGATGCCTTCCACCCAATGCCAGACATTCCCAACCCCTCCCTTTTGTCAAATGTAAATCCTGTGAAGTGCTATTTGGATTTGGGTGGAGTCCTACCTGAGTTAGGTGCTGCAGTTGCCAGAATTTTAGAAGTTAAGCACTAATCGGAGAAGAGCAGAAAAATAAAGCCACGAGTTTACGCACCTTTGTCCAGCCAAATCACACTATCTCCAGCCACACTGCCATTGTCATTAGATCCCTTCCATTGTAAGGAACAAATACAAGCCCAGATTTGCCACAGGGAAAGCTTGCCGTCTTGTTGGAACTCTACTTTGCCATGTCATGAAACTCGGTGTGATAGATTTTCCCTATTTTGGGTCATAGTGGCTAAATAAAATTCTTCGGCAAAGCATTGCAAGGGATAGGCTATGTATAAATCAAAAGTTAAAGTGGCAAAAATTCCACTTAGATTTGTCATTTGTGAAGGAATAGAAAATTAGTGAATTGTGAGTACCAATTTCACTATAGATTGACTTACAGATTTAAGTTGACCCCTAAGGAACCATGTAAAATTTCCTACGTGTTATTTTGTGTTTGTTACATTTTATTTCTATCGCATTATTTTTTTACGCAGCAAGGCACCCGGTCCCACCAAACCGTCAGACCCTGATCGAAAGATGTGATCCACCGGGGCGGACAATCCCACATCCAAACAATACTTTTATATATTATGATAAGTCATTTCTCACCATCTTTTTGATGTTATCATCTTATATTCTGGTACACTTGACTCTCTTCGCACATAACTCACACCTTGCCTAGACTTAGCATGCAGTTCATGAAACTGAATTGACTCGAACCAACGATTGAACTGACTAGTTCATTAATGTAAAACTCTAACTCAAGGGACACGATTTTACGTGACTAAGGGGTTATGCACTTGGGTTCGATCACATGGTTTGGACAAACATTAGCCCCCCTTGTGAATTTTTTGCATGTTTGAAAGTAGAATTGGCAAAATACAATTTGCATTTTTTTTCAATATTTTTTTTGCTTGTTTCTATTTCCTTTTTTTATCTTTTTTTTTGCATAAGCTTGCATAGGGTGACTATTGCTGGGTCATTGTGTGGTAGCTGACTACTATTTTGATATTGGGCCGCAACTTTTTCACTTAGCAACTGTGGTCTCCAAATCCAAACTTCTTTGGCAATGGGAGAATGACTAATTTGTCTTTACTTTCATCTGTGGCTTCTTCTTAAGGGCATCAAGCTTTCTTGATGACAAGATCACATGATGTCTTCTTTTCTTTCCATAGTAAGGAGGTGACCTTGTTCTTTTGTGATGCATCCTACTATTTGTTGAGTATTTTACTCTATCTCTTTCAAATACATTAGTTTTGATTGAAGCCCCCAACAGCTTTTTCAATGTCCAAATTTGATGAAGGTGACACCTCCATGTCTTTGATTGAAGGTGCAGAACACACTTTATTTACTCCTTCGGTGGAAGAAGGTGACACCTCCATGTCATTGACTTTAATTATTTGGACATCCATTTCCTTTCCTTGTTTCTCTTTTCCTTTATGAAATTTCATCACTCAAGATGAGTGGCTCATAGTCATAACATTGGCACTTGGAACTTTATACTTGATCTCACCTTTGTCAAATAACTTTTTGATTTTTTGCATCAAGTTTCGACACTCCACTGTCGGATGTCCTAACCTCTAGTGAAACCATCAAAAGTTTCCTTCTTCTCATATTCTGGTTTTGGCAGATTTTTCGGAGTCCATGGCAAGATTTTTCCTTTGCTCTTCAACACGTCCAACCATCTCTCAGTATCTCTAGTGTTGAATGTGTAGTCTTCAATATTCATCCATTCACGCTGTTGTCAAGGCTCTTGGGGCACATCTCTTGGATTTTCACTTTCATTCTTCATCTTTGTTGACGTTAAAATTTTGTTGAGTTCCTCGTATATCAGCACTCTTTCAAATAGTTATTCAAATGTATTCCATTGTGCACTACTTAGGAACCATGTGGTTAATCCAGCATTTATCACACAAATCTTCACAAACTCCTTGATACTGTAAAGTCTCTTTTATCTGAGATGATAGACTTTTGAATCGTTTTACATATGTAGCAAATCCTTCACCTGGCTCTCTTTGACTAACAATGGCTCAATCTTTATCACGATCTCCATTGACTAACAGTGAGTTGTGAAGTACTCAATGAGTTCTTCCCATGAGTTGATAATCTGGGTGGGCGATAATTGAACTATCTTCTTGCATTGCCATGGAGAGATGCACGAAATTATTGTAGCTTTAGTGTCTTATTTGTTGAGATCGCTCTGCACTCAATTGCGAAGATTGTGATGTGATCTTTACGGTTTCCATCTCCATCAAAGTTTGTGAAGATTGGGAGCTTGTACTTTTTAGGTAACACCTCATACTAGTTGTAACACCCATGAATTGAGTTAGGGTTTTATAGTTAAAACCAGTCAGTTTGATTGTTATTTTTAGTCAAGTTAATTTCAGAACACGTATACCGAGCCGAGGCTAGTCATGTGTTATGAACCATGAAAGTCATGTGTGCCCAAGTGTATGATGATAACGTTAGTAATATATAAGTAGAATAAGTTATCAGAATATAAAAGAGTATGCCCAGATTTTTCTTTGTTTATTTTAGTATTAGATAATATAATTACTTGTTTTAGGCTGAATAACTCATTAGGAAGCGTTACGGGCAGTTTGGGTGGGTTATTAGTTATATAGTTTATCATTGTGATGTTATGGTATGTATTATGTTTTACGGGATTTCCCCCTATTTTTCTTAATTTTTTAGGAATTATTAAGAGTTAGTTATTATTTTTTACTTGAATCGGAGATGAGTCAAGTTCTTTTTCTTCCCCAACAACTCATTTATTTCCCTGACCACTCGTTTTTCTGTCCGACCACTCATTTTTCTCCCGATCACTCGTCTTTCTCTCCGGCCACTTGTTTTTCTCCCCGACCACTCATTTTTCTACTTGACCACTCATTTTCTTCCCCCGACACCTTTCGAGATGACTCCTGACCTTCTTCCCGACCACTTGTTTTCCCTCCCAACACCTATTTATTCCAAACTATCAACATCGTCACCATCCAGCTACCACCATCCACCTCACTCAACTCCCTTCTCCTTTTTCTCCCTTCCCTCTCTGCCACGATCCTCGCTCTAGCCAACCACAACCTTGTTGCCATCACCATGTGACTGACAATTAGGTAAAAAATTTTATCCGATTTTATTTGATAATGAATTGTTTTACGATTTTATTGTGATGCAAATGGTGTGATTGTAAATAGGCGTTGGTTTATATTTAAATGCATGTTAACTGATGATAATAGTGAATTAGAGTTTGAATTTAAATCCATGTAAATAGATGTTATCTTCTATCAATTGATGTGGAGTGTAGCATTCATGTATTATACTGGGCGTTGGTATTTAGTCTTATTGTGTAGGTACAGAGTAGAAGCTCGCCGCCTAAGCGTGAGGACATGCTCAGAGCTACTACCATGTCCTTTTAGGACTCATTTCTTATTTTACGTTCTATTCTATTGTGTATTGTTTTATTACTTGCAGGACAAGTTAAGTGACTTTTTATCAGATCCCACTTCACCTGGGCCATTTAATACACTAGTTTTTCGGATTAGTAACTGTAACACCCCGTTTCGGCTCACCCGTGAACCGACCCAGAAATGTCACCGGCGACCGAACCGTTCGCTAATCTACTGGGTTCGGTTAAGCCGACCCGGATCTGCCCTCGGTGTCTCAAGATGGAGATGCAAACATGAAATGCATGGATGGGATGCGTGGGTTCTAACATAGTCCTACATGCATGCTATGATGTGCAAGCAAAACAAAACCATGCAACGGCAAGAAATTTTTAATTAAAAATTATCCACAACAAGGGTATATAAATATTTTATCAAAATACGATAAAACATGATAATCTACCGTAGCATTCATCATTATCTCTTTCGTTTCAATTGAACCGAGCCTCAACTCCAAACTCACTACTCATTCACATTTATCCATTCATTTCATATCAAGCAATTTATCTAAACAAACACATCAAAATTATCATTCACGTAGCAATAACACACCATCATTATAGATTACACGCGGCAGGTACATGTGTGCGCGGTTCCGTGCTGCTCCTCCGCAGTCCCGACAGCTTTCATCCCTCGCATTTCTCACCTACATATATATAGAAAAACCGTCAGTAACGAGTGTTACCGGCCCGGAAAATAACTAATATCAATCTGGCACAGGAGAGCAAACTCTCCTGTTGAATGAAAACCATATACTTCCTCAAGAACTCTCATCAGGGCACATACGGGAGCCGTCGCCCTCGGGTCGACAGCGTCCCCCTATCTTTCACATTCTCATACCTCAGCCATTTCTCTATCGCTTCTCGCATCAAATCTCATTCCTTTCCGCCCTCTGCACCTTCCATATTACTCCTGGCCTTGAGCACGAAGGCCGAGTACTCTCAGGCAGTCGCCTTCAGTACCCTTTGAAACCACAAGTCTAGACATGCGCTGCAATGCAGTACCCGTGAACCTCCACACTTCTCCGGGTTTGAGGAACTCAAAGGTGGAGTTGTCAGGATCCCTCGGGAATGAAACGGCTTGTACACCATTCCAGAGCCCACTATCGACTCACACGTGCCCGCTCGCGTAGCACGGTAGTCAGATTTCCCTCATTCAATCTCTCACAAAAATGCGAAAACTATACATATATATAGGTCTGGGTTGGGATTTATACAATAGGCCCGAAGGCAACGTGAGCTGGATCTGAAGTTCGAAAACAAACTCGAGGGATCTCATCCTCGAGGGTTATTAATCCAGAAAATTATTGGCTAAATGGCCCGAGTTAAGTGGGATCCGATAAAACGCCACTTAACACGTCCTGCATGTAATAAATCAAATACACAATAGAATAGCGTAAAACAGAGAACGAGTCCTAAACGGACCTGGTAGAAGCTCCAAACGGGTCCACGCGCCTAGGCGGCGAGCTCCTACACCGTACCTACACAATCAAGCTAAAAACTAACGCCCGCATGATGAATCACACATCCTATAGCATGCACACACAATCAACACAATCACGCATCAATCAACACACATCAACCTATATCAATTCTAGCAAGTCTACTTAGGCTAGTTTGCATTAGATCAAGATCATTACCTAGTTACCCTAATTAGTTTCTTAGCCTCCATTTTTAACACCACTCAATCAAACAATTTCATATTTCTATTCTTAATCAAACCTACATTAAATAAATATATATATTTATAACACACACACAAATCCTGGCATGCAATTCTAATAATCAATATTTTTAAATAATTAAATTAAAATAAATTATACCTCGCGTCGTCGAAAATCGGCGACGGCTAGGGTTTTCGTTTCGTGGCTCGAAACTCGAATTCGACACCTAGCGGTGTCCGAAGCCCGATCAGATTGGACCGGGTGCGTTCGGCGGATGATCCGGTGAATTTCCCACGAATCCAATTCTTGCTTCAGCGGTTCCGGCGGTTTTCCGGCAATGATTCGGGACGGGACAATCAGGGGGTCTATCGGCACCAGCTCGGCGAGCTTGGTCCAATGGTGGTGTCAAACAAAGCAGCCGGGGCGGCGATGGCCGTCGGCGGCGGCGTCGAAAATGGGTGGCGGCGGAGGCGTGCTCTGATTAGGGCTGCGGCCGGCCTCGACGGCGGTCGGGATGATGGGGGAAATGTCGGCAACGGTGAGAGGGTGGTCGTCGGGGTCACAGCGGCGACTCGATTCCTACTCGAGTCAAAATAATAACTAGTTCGTAATAAATTCTAAGAAAAATCTAGAAAAATATGGAAAAATTCCATAAAATAAAACAAATACAACAACATCCAAATGTCATGCACTATAACTAATAACCCACCCGAATATAATCTAACGCATCCTAACACGGTTATTTAGCTTAAAACTATTTCTACTGTAAAACCCGTGATTCGAGTCAGGGTTTTACGTTACCGAACCAGTCGGTTCGATCGTTGGTTCGAGTCGAGTCGGTTTCATGAATCGCGTGCTGAGTCGAGACCAGCCGTGAGTTATGAGCGATGAGAGTCAGGTGTACCTGAATATATGATGATAACGTCGAGAAGATGGTGAGATACGAGTTATCTGAATATATGAAAGTATGCAGTATTTTTTTCTTTTTATATGTTTGATCGTAGAAATAATTTTAGGGCCGAATGACGAATTAGGACGCGTTGGATTATATTCGGGTGGGTTATTAGTTATAGAGCATGTCATTTGGATGTTGTTGTGTTTGTTTTATTTTATGTGATTTTTCCATATTTTTCTAGATTTTTTTTAGAATTTATTACGAACTAGTTATTATTTTGACTCGAGTCGGAATCGAGTCAATACTAAATTACGAGTTTGCCACTAGTCATGTTTTTCTTCTTCCCCGACCATTCTCACCCAAACCCTCGCCGCCGCCACTGTGGTGTGCTGCCGCCGCCGCCGCCGACGCCGTGCTGCCGCCGATCGACGCCGCCCTGCCCCGCCTTGCCGTCGCCGTGCCGCCCCGACCAACCCCGGCCACCGTCGCGCCGCCACGACGCCGGAATCGCCCCGCGAACCGCGACGCGCCGCCCACTGATTCCGCCGCCGTCCGGGCCGCGCCGCCGCCGCTGTGACCCCGACGACCACCCCCTCGACGTCGCCGACGTTTCCCCCATCGTCCCGACCACCGTCGAGGCCGGCCGGAGCCTCGATCGGAGAACGCCGCCGCCGCCACCCACTTTCGACGCCGCCGCCGACGGCCATCGCCGCCTCGGTTACTTTGTTTGACACCACCATCGGACCAAGCTCGTCGAGCTGGTGCCGATAGACCCCTTGATTGCCCCGTCCCAAATCATCGCCGGAAAACCGTCGGAATCCGCCGGAAAACCGCCGACACTCGCCGGAAAACCGCCGGAACCGCCGGAAATTGGATTTGTGGGAAATTCGCCGGATCATCCGCCGAACGCACCCGGTCCAATCTGATCGGACTTCGGACGCCGCTAGGTGCCGAATTCGAGTTTCGAGCCACGAAACGGAAACCCTAGCCGTCGCCGATTTTCGACGACGCGAGGTATAATTTATTTTAATTTAATTATTTGAAAGTTTTGATTATTAGAATTGCATGCTAGGATTGGTGAATTGTGTGTTATAATAATATATATAAATGTAGATTTGATTAAGGATAAAAATATGAAATTTGTTTGATTGTGTGGTGTTAAAAATAGAAGTTATGAAACTAATTAGGGTTATTAAGTAATAATCATGATCTAATCAAACTAGCTTAAGTAGACTCGCTAGAATTGATATAGGTTGATGTGTGTTGATTGACGTGTGATTGTGTTGATTGTGTGTGTATGCTATAGGATATGTGATTCATCATGCGGGCGTTAGTTTTTAGCTTGATTGTGTAGGTACGGTGTAGGAGCTCGCCGCCTAGGCGCGTGGACCCGTTTGGAGCTTCTACCAGGTCCGTTTAGGACTCGTTCTCTGATTTACGCTACTCTCTTGTGTATTTGACTTATTATGTGCAGGACGAGTTAAGTGGCGTTTTATCGAATCCCACTTAACTCGGGCCATTTAGCCAACGATTTTCCGGATTAATAACCCTCGAGGATGAGATCCCTCGAGTTTGTTTTCGAACTTCAGATCCAGCTCACGTTGCCTTCGGGCCTATTGTATAAATCCCAACCCAGACCTATATATATGTATAGTTTTCGTGTTTTTGTGAGAGACTGAATGAGGGAAATCCGACTACCGTGCTACGCGAGCGGGCACGTGTGTGTCGACAGTGGGCTCTGGAATGGTGTGCGGGCCGTTTCATTCCCGAGGGATCCTGACAACTCCACCTTTGAGTTCCTCAAACCCGGAGAAGTGTGGAGGTTCACGGGTACTGCATTGCAGCGCATGTCTAGACTTGTGGTTTCAAAGGGTACTGAAGGCGACTGCCTGAGAGTACTCGGCCTTCGTGCTCAAGGCCAGGAGTAATATGGAAGGTGCAGAGGGCGGATAGGAACGAGATTTGACGCGAGAAGCAATAGAGAAATGGCCGAGGCATGAGAATGTGAAAGATAGGGGGACGCTGTCGACCCGATGGCGACGGCTCCCGTATGTGCCCTGATGAGAGTTCTTGAGGAAGTATATGGTTTTCATTCAACAGGAGAGTTTGCTCTCCTGTGCCAGTTTGATATTAGTTATTTTCCGGGCCGGTAACACTCGTTACTGACGGTTTTCCTATATATATGTAGGTGAGGAATGCGAAGCGATGAAAGCTGTCGGGACTGCGGAGGAGCAGCACGGAACCGCGCACACATGTACCTGCCGCGTGTAATGTATAATGATGGTGTGTTATTGTTATGTGAACGATAATTTTGATGTGTTTGTTTGAGTGAATTACTTGTTATGAAACGAACTGATAAATATGAATGAGTAGGGAGCCTTGGAGTACAGACTCGGCTCAGGTAAAAATGAATGAGATAATGGTTGAATGTCAGGGTAGATTATTATGTGTTACCGTATTTTTATAAAATAGTATATATTTTCTTTTGGTTTTTCATTTATTATTTTGTCTTGTCTTTGCTTGTACATCATAGCATGCATGTAGGACTACGTTAGAACCCACGCATCCCATCCATGCATTTCATGTTTGCATCTCCATCTTGAGACACCGAGGGCAGATCCGGGTCGGCTTAACCGAACCCAGTAGATTAGCGAACGGTTCGGTCGCCGGTGACATTTCCGGGTCGGTTCACGGGTGAGCCGAAACGGGGTGTTACAACTACATACTTTTATATATTTTGATAACTCATTTCTCACCATCTTCACGACGTTATCATCATATATTCAGGTACACCTGACTCTCATCGCTCATAACTCACGGCTGGCCTTGACTCAGCACGCGGTTCATGAAGCCAGCTTGACTCGAACCAACGGTCGAACCGACGGGTTCGGTAACGTAAAACCTTGACTTGAGTCACGGGTTTTACAGTAACTCCTCGAGGATGAGATCCCTCGAGTATGTTTTCGAAAACAAGATCAACCACAAGTTGCCTTCAGGCCTATAATATAAATCCCTTCCTAGACATATATATAGTTTTATCGAGTTTTCAATGTGACGAGAGATAGGAAAACTGACTTGCATGTACCATGAGTGGGTGCATGTGCTAGTCAAAGTGGGCTATGGATCGGTGAGTAGGCTGTTCTAATCTCGAGGGATCCTGAAAACTCCTATTTTGAGTTCCTCACACCCTGAGAAACGTGGAAGTTTATGGATATTGTTTAGTATATCACATGCCCAGACTTGTGGTTCAAAGGGTACTAAAGGTGACTGCCTGAGAGTGCTCAGTCTTCGTACTCAATGCTGTAAGAATTATGGAGGAAAGGAGATGGCTTAGGATATACTAGTAGTCCTGAAGGGCCAGAAATTGAAATGAGAAAATGCTGAGAGAGGCATCAGTAGTAGCAGAGCAGTCAGTTTAGGATGCTGCCGGGTCTGCAGCCCAGTGGCTCCTCCGTAGGTGCCCTTCATAGAGTTCAGGCAAAGTATATGAATGTTTTTCTTCATCTAAGAGTTTTCTCTCATAGCCAATTTTATATTAGTTATATTTTGGACTAGTAACACTTGCTATTGACGTGTTTAGTGATTATTATGTTTTTCTTCAGTCAAGCTATGTGCCAGCCTGGATGGAGGAGCAATGACATCTCTTGCATACACACATATCAAATGACAGCATGTTTAATATTTGGAGGAAGATGTAATGAAATGTGTATGTATGTGTGTGTATGTGTGTGTATACGTATACATGTTGATTTGATATGGTCACCCTTAATTGCACTTATAGGGGAGACTCAGACTGCCTTATTTTACGAATCTTTATCGATTTTTATCATAATTAATTTGGTATGTGAATTGGTTGACATATCATCCATTTAGTAGCATGTTAAGGTTGTTTTGTACATTCATCCATGCATAGCGATCGATATCTTCTATCTTGAGATGCCGAGAGTAGACCTGCAGGACTTGGGTTCGGGTTAGCCTACCCAACCGGGACAAGTGACATTCCGGTTTGGTTCACGAGCATGAACTGGATTTGGGGTGTTATAGTTTTGGTATTAGAGCAAACTCTCGGTCAATTCAGTTGAAGATATTTACATTCGTGATATGTGTGCAAAGATTGCTCCAAGTCTAGCTAGCAGGTATATATTTATGTCCTTGTTCACTTTGATTTACAGATTTCTCACCAGTGGGTAGTGTGGTAGTATTTTCAGAATTGGATCAGTGAGTAGGGGTAATCATGGTAAGAACTTGGCGTACACGGAACAGGGCTCCATCGCCTCCTTTTACTAGACAAGCTAGCCCTACTCATGTTCATAGTGAGATGGTGTCTAGCCCTACTCATGTTCATAGTAGCATGTTAGGGTTATTTTTGTGCATTCATCCATGCATAGATCTGTAGGAGTAGGTCTGTAGGAGTTGTATAGCAATTGACATTTCCATATTGAGAAGCCGAGAGTAGATCTGTAGGAGTTGGTTTTAGAGTTAGCTGACCTAACTGGGACTAGTGACATTCCTGTATAGCTCACAAACATGAACTAGATTTGGGTATTATGGTAGACTTCATTAGCTATGGTGCAGAGATGCTTTGTCGCTTCAGTTGATTTTTGTCTTTATTTCAAGTCAAAGTAGTGATAAGTGCAGCTTGTGCATCCATTTCTGCCTCAATTCTTCATAGCAAAGATCTGACATTGGCGCCATTTGTATGATTGAGCAATTGAGCTTTTTGTTGCTGTGTGAAAAATGGTAATGGGACCTGGCATTTGACTTATTGCATTGTTAGCAGTGCCACTCGGATGGGCACCGTTGTTGTGATTGATGTTGGGAACACAATGAAAGATGGTCATGGGGAGCATGCAGGTCAACCACGAGTATGGGTATGGCAGTTGATAGTATGATGGTTGTGGAAACCACACAGAATGATGAAGCGGAGAAGGCTCGCTCCTACTTGGATGCTTTAGCTGGTTGTGCTATAGCCAAATCTGATTGGGCAATGAAATCATCAAAGGGGATGCTTGCGACATGGATCCCAAGACATTAGAAAATACATTATCCACCTGTTGGGTGTTTGACAAATCCACGCTTGTTGGGCCGATCGTCAAAGGCCTCTCATGTGCTTGTTGTTGGTTGGCACATTGGCTGGTCCATTTCATGCCTAATTTGATTAATTAGATCATTAATCTTTGTTCAATACAATTCAATGATGCAAAATTCCATTTTACCCACAATCAAGATATTTAATCATGTCAATCTATCAAATCCTAACATGTCAATCTAATAATTATCAATTTTAAATAATTAAGTCAGAGTTAATTATACCTCGTGTCGTTCGCAATGGATGACGAATAGAGTTTGGTTGCGCGATGTTCAATCAGATTTGGTGGGATGCATTCAGTGAAAATCTGGCAAATTCTAGCAAATTCAGTTTTCCGAAGATGTGGTCTGGGCTGTGGGTCGGCCCCGGCTTGGCGAGTTTGATGTGACCTGTAAAGACCCGGAAAAAAATTTTTAGCTGGTTAAGTATGAATTACCCAGTTAAATTGAAAAGTAATTTCTAATCGGACGATTCTAGTTGAATCAGTCGAGTCGAACACATTAATTAAGTGAACCATACCATTTAAGAGGTTGAGTGAAAAGGTTAAGTGAACCGTGTTAATTACCCAATTACCCGGTTAAAGGAATTATGATGAAAGGGTGCTTCCACAAACCCTAGCCGTCATTTATTCTTTAAAAAGGAGAAGGGGTCGTTGAACCTAGGAAATACCAATGGATGATGGGGTGTGAGAATTTAATGAAGGGGTCGTTGAACCTAGGAAATACCAATGGATGATGGGGTGTGAGAATTTAATGAAGGGGTCATTGAACCTAGGAAATACCAATGGATGATGGGGTATGAGAATTTAATGGAGGGAATGGTTGAAGTGTATATATATGCAGGAGGAGGGAGTATTTCATCCCTCATCTCCGTCCCAGGCGACCTCCCATTACTGTGTGAGTATTTCATCCCTCATCTCCGTCCCAGGCGACCTCCCCATTACTGTATTAGGGTTCACGGATCACAGTCAGACGTAATCACAAATCAGGTACGTATAATAGGTAGAACATCGTATTTTCCTTGTTGGTAGCCTAGGTCGGCCTGAGCCCAGATTCGACCACCATGCACGAAGTGCAACCGAGGTTAATGAATTGACTCAGTCCGACACTGGGTCGTGTTATGTGTGTGAATCATGTAATGCATCGATATTGTTTTGGAGTAGTGATAGCCGCCCCATAAAAAGGCTACGGCCGGGGTGAGTGAGGCACAGCGATTCCTCCATCGCACTAGAGTGCAGTGATTGCCGCCCCATAAAAGGCTACGGCCGGGGTGTGTGAGGCACTGGCACTGAGTGCAGTGATAGCCGCCCCATAAAAAGGCTACGGCCGGGGTGTGTGAGGCACTGGCACTAGAGTTGGCAGTGAGAGCTTCCCCACAAACGGGGCATAGCGATCACCTGAGTGCAGTGATAGCCGCTCCACAAAAAGGCTACGGCCGGGGTGTGCAAGGCATTGGCACTGGAGTGCAGTGATAGCCTCCCCATAAAAAGGCTACGGCCGGGGTGTGCGAGGCACTGGCACTAGAATTGGTAGTGAGAGCTTCCCCACAAACGGGGCATAGCAATCACCCGAGTGCAGTGATAGCTACCCCACAAAAAGGCTACGGCCGGGGTGTGCGAGGCACTGGCACTGGAGACGGTAGTGGTAGCCTCCCATAAAAAGGCTACGGCCGGGGTGTGCGGATCACAGCGGACACCTCCTCCGCATTGTTTTGGAGTATAGCGGAATCGCTCCACCGCATATTAAAATAAACATAAGGAAATAGTGGAATGTACTTGTTTTGTTTTATCTATTATACTACTTAGTGTTGTAATCACTAATGCGGAATTGCCTCCGCAGGTGTGCAGATACAAGATTAGGTGATTGACATCCAGAGTATGGAGCAAAATAAATATGAGGACTCCTTTTCTTTAAATTGAGAAATAAGTGTGGCTGCTGGGAAACGGTCCAAGACTGTGGGATGTTTATGTATGTTATTATTTATAAAAAATGTTTGACATAATTACTTACTTTTGAGTAACAACTAGCCAGTTAGGCCCACAATATCGTGAAAAATGGCGGGTCGTTACATGACCACAATGGGGCGAGGGCGGCATGGTTGCTGGTAGCTGCCTTGGGTCGATCATAACGTTCGAGCTTGCTCCAATTGGCCCTTAAGCCGGTCTCGCTAGTGGCAAATGGGGAGGGGTGAAGGTGTCTTTGTCGACAGAATAGTGACGGCGGAGAGGCATGGTCGGTGGCATAGTCAGTGTCGGGAGCATGTCTCCCTTACGACGTGGAGGCAAGGCTATAGCCGAGAAGGGGGCGGATGGCTCAGCGAAGCTCCGATGGAGATCGATCTGCGGCGAGGCCGAAAGAGAAGGTGGCGATGGCGTTAGTGTCGGGGTGGCGATCGGGGAGAAAGGGAAAACTTTGGGAGGGGGGAGAAAGGGAAAACTTTGGGAGGGGGGTTTTGGGTGGCAACTTTGTAAATAATAGTTATCTCTATTCCAACTCGAGTAAAAAATAATAGCTAACTCCAAATAAATTCAAAAAAATTGATAAAAATATTTAAAAATACCATAAAATATGATAAAAATATTAAAATATGTGTAATTTTAATAGACTTTTTAAGTTTTTATGCATAATAATGTATAATTTATTTTTTTAATTCGTTATAACATATTAAATCGGATTGAACCCACTTGAACCATATATTCCTCGTACGAGCTAAAAGCCATAGCTCCCACGATCGTGGGTCATACCTGGTTACAATTTATTGAATGTGACTTTTCATGAAGAGGATTTGGTTTAGCACATGTTAGAGTAAAACCCATGAGTAGTTTTCCATTGGTTGTAACTTTTCCAATTAGTGGATCTCAAAAAAATTAAAATACTAATTAATTATATTCTCATTTTTGTGTGGACATAGAAACTGCTATGAGAGTCCCGACTTTCAACCGTTAGAATCTTTTATCGTCAATTTTTATTTTTTTAACCGAACGATACCGTATCTTATGAACGAAAACAGCCTCGGCCTTTCTAAACCGGAGCAGCTTGTGCGTTGTAGAATTGCCGCCACCCCCTTCATCCCCCTTCCCTTTCCTCCTTTTCCCTACCAGCACCACCCTCCGTAGCCCATACCCTCGAGCCACCCTTCTTAGCCTATCTATCCCCACCACCAACGCAATTATTTCTCTTCATATCCTGCCACCATCCCGATTCCCGTCCGTCTTCTAGACCTACGTGCTGCCTTTCTCCATGCTCCGATTACAATGCCACGTGGGAGAGCGTTCATGATTAGGCCATCCGCGGCGCGACCACCAAAAACAGCTCGTGCCCGGGGCCAAGGTACCCTCGGATCCCGGGGAGGAGGTGCTGGGATCTGGGGGCGGAGGAGTTTTGGGGTGGTGTGGTTTGGGGTTAGTTAGCGCAGTTGCTGGGCAAAGACATGGTCTTTACCCAGCACCTGCTGTTGGGGGTGATCACCGTGGGCCGGTCGCCCGACGCACCATCGATCGCGCGCGCGAGGTCGTTCGGATCATATGGAAGAGGACGTTGCCAGTCCGTCGGTCGCGTTTGCCGCCGAGATTCTGATCTCGACCAGAAGCAAGCGGGTGTTCGAGGACGCCATCGAATACAATTTCATTGGCCTGAGCAAATATCGTTCAGCCTGTTCACGGTTGATGATGGCAGTGCTGACTGTGTTCTGGAGAGGTCATCTTCCTCTCTCACATACACACTCTTGTATATTGATGCAAGTGCATTAACAATTGATTTGTATAGAATTTTAAAATTTGGGGTATATACCTTCGACAATGTTGTGTTGCGTGTAATGGTGCCCGCCTAAAAAGAGTAGTTTGGGAGTCCAGGATTTTTAGAAGTTTCTTACAATGTCTTCATCACAGGCAGTCGAGGAGGCCTTTGTGGATTTGAATTCTGAGATAAATCGGCAAAGTCCTGAGAGACACAGCTCTCCCAGGTATAACAGTCAGGCAAACAACAATATAACTCAGATGTTGAATAAAAAAACTTTAAACTTTAACCAAAATTATATAGATGATAAAACCATCATCAATAAAACCTTCTTCATATCAAATCATCAAGAAAATAAATTTAATAACGGAAGCGTACCTGGATCCATAATAGTAAAGCAATTCTTTGATTTCTTCTGGTTTGATCTTCCAAATTCTACACCGGTTCTCCAAAGCCAGAGTTCCTGGATGATGGGATACCAGAAAAGAAAAACAACGGTGCGAATTCGGGGACCATAACCGTATTTATTCGTATAACCGTATTTATCCTTATCTTTCATAATTCCAATTTAACCCATCATAAATTAGAGATTACGAAAACGGTATCTACACATATTTATCCATACTCATCTTAAATATATGGTATCTCCACATATTTATCTTAAATATTAATGGCCCATTAACCTTAACTTTAATAGATCAATTTAATTTAGGCCCAAACCTTATTAATAGCATATGATACAATTATATACTTGTATATATACGTCCAAAATCCAACAATCTCCCACTTGGACTATATATATAAAGATAATTGTATATTACCGTATGAGCTCCAAAATAACATACGCTATTATTCCAAAATAACAATCTCGTCCATTAATTAATGTTAATATAGGATCAAGGCGATTTTCGTTACATTTATCGTAACTAAACCCATCCATGGTCACATACATCAACATAATTAAATGACATAGATCAAGTATGGATGTGTAGCATGAAAATTACATGTAATTTGATCTGAACATGCCTATTTTCAACTGGTCCAACCTTATGAGATCACCAAAATAGAGTGAAACATAAACCAAATACCTCAACAAAACAAACTCCCACTAAAGTAACATATCATCAAATGATACAACACCCAGATGAGCAACATACTCATGAAAGACCTTGGGCGGTAAACTTTTAGTAAGTGGATCCACAACTATAGAGTTTGTCCCAATATGCTCTATAGAGACTTTACCGAAACTTTATCACTCTAAACTCTTTCTTTCACAACAAGGAACTTGATCTCTATATGTTTTGATTTAGATGAGCTCCTGTTGTTATTTGAATATGATACTGCAAACTGATTGTCACAAAATAACTTAAGTGGTCTTTCAATATTATCAATAATGCGCAGCCCTGTGACAAAATTCCGCAACCATATTCCATAATTGGATGCCTCATAACAAGCTATGAATTCAGCTGCCATGGTGGAAAAAGCTATGAGTGTCTGCTTAGCACTCTTCCAAGAAATAGCTCCTCCAGCAAGCAGGTAGACATAGCTTGACATCCACCAAAATCAGAATCAGAATACCCAATGATCTCAAGTTGATCTGACTTCCGATAGGTAAGCATGTAATGTTTTGTTCTCTGAAGATACCTTATGACTCTTTTGGCTGCTATCCAGTGATCCAATCCTGGATTACTTAAATATCTGCCCAACATTCCAACAATATACGCAATATCTGGACGCGTACATACTTGAGCATACATAAGACTTCCTACTACTGAAGCATAGGGAATCTTTTGCATTTCATTTCCTTATATGTCATTTTAAGACACTGATTGAGACTGAATTTGTCTCCTTTAGAAACAGGGGTATCTCCTGGTTTACAATCTTGCATGCCAAATCTTTTAAGCACTTTTTCTATATAGGTCTTTTGTGATAATCCAAGTATACATCGAGAACGATCCCGATGTAGTTGAATTCCTAATACAAAAGACGCATTTCCAAGATCTTTCATTTCAAATTTCTTTGATAAAAATCTCTTGGTTTCATGCAAGAAACTTATATCATTACTGGCAAGCAATATATCATCAACATATAAAACCAGAAAAAATATACTTACTCCCACTAAACTTATGGTATATACAATCATCAATAACATTCATCTCAAAACCAAATGAGAGAATCACTTGATGAAATTTGTGATACCATTGACGAGAAGCCTGCTTAAGTCCATAGATGGATTTCTTTAATTTGCAAACCATATTCTTTGAATCTCCCGATACAAAGTTTTCCGGTTGCACCATATAAATTGTTTCATCAATGTCACCATTTAGAAACGCAATCTTTACATCCATCTGATGTAACTCAAGATCAAAATGTGCCACTAATGCCATAATTATTCTGAATGAGTCTTTCGATGAAACTGGAGAGAAAGTCTCATTATAATCGATGCCTTCCTTTTGAGTAAAGCCCTTTGCAACAAGACGAGCCTTATATCTTTCTACATCACCTTTTGAATCCCTCTTGGTTTTAAATATCCATTTACAACCAATAGGTTTCGCACCTTCAGGCAATGGAACAAGATCCCAAACGTCATTAGCTTTCATGGACTTCATCTCTTCATTCATGGCATCAATCCACTTTTGAGAATTAGAACTCTTCATGGCTTGATGAAAGTTGATTGGATCATCTTCCACCATTCCAGTATTATCCTCATGTTCTTAGAATTTCTCCTTTCTCTTGTGGATCTCCTTAATGGCATTTGCTCTTGAGGTTGTTGAGTTTGCTCTTCAGGTATAACTTGATTAGGGAGATTCTCGACATTGTCTTGTAATTCTGATATTGTTTCTTGAACAACATCAGGAATATAATCCTGATCCTGATTATTGTCAAGAACAATCATGGGAAGAGAATCAGATTCTTCTTCAAAGACAAAGTCTCTAACTTCATTTCTCCCTCCAAACTCAATATCCTCAAAGAACTGGGCATTTCCCGTCTCAAAGAATGACCTTATTGTGGGATCATAAAACTTATACCCTCTAGACCGTTCAGAGTACCCAACAAAATAACTGCTAACTGTTCTTAAGTCCAGTTTCCTTTCATTTGGCCTATAAGGCCTTGCCTCAGCTGGACAACCCCAAATGCGTAAATGCTTAATACTGGATTTTTTTTCCAGTCCATAATTCATAAGGGGTCTTAACAGTTGCCTTTGTTGGTACTCTATTAAGAAGATATGCTGCTGTCTTTAGTGCCTCACCCCAGAGTGAATCAGTTAAAGTAGTATGAACAATCATACTTCTCACCATGTCCTTTAATGTTCGGTTTCGTCTCTCAGCAACACCATTCATGCTAGGAGTACCTGGCATTGTGTATTGTGGGACGATTCCGCACTCTTCTAGGAATTTGGCAAATGGTCCTGGACATTGTACACCTGATCCATCATATCTACCATAGTATTCACCACCACGGTCAGATCTGACGGCCTTAATAGTTTTGTCGAGTTGGTTCTCAACTTCAACCTTATATGCCTTAAACAAGTCCAATGCTTGAGACTTCTCATGAATGAGATATAGGTAACCATAATGAGAATGATCGTCTATGAACGTAATAAAATATTGTTGACCATTCCAAGAAGCCGTAGAAAATGGTCCACAAATGTCCGTATATATTAGTTCTAAGACACTTGAAGATCTATTGGCACCTAGTCTCCTTATATTTGTTTGTTTTCCCTTAATGCACTCAATACAGACTTGAAAATCTGATAAATTAAGAGAATCAAGAATTCCATCTGACATAAGTCGTTCAATTCTTTGTTTAGAAATGTGTCCTAAATGCTTGTGCCAGAATAAAGCAGAATTCTCATTGGTTAATTTTCTTTTCGTACCACATAAACCCACATGCAAAGTTTCATTAAAAGATGCAATAGTATTAAGTAAATATAGATTATCATAAAAAGACAAGGAACCCGTACCTACAATATTTGAATTTAGAAAAAGACTAAACTTATTATTTCTAAATGAACAAAATAACCAAATTTGTCCAATGTAGAAATAGAAACTAAATTCCGTCTAAAAGACGGTACTATATATGTCTCTTTCAAATCCAAATAATATCTTGTCTTCAACAATAATCTAAAAATCCTATTGCCTCAACTATAACTGAGTTGCCATTACCCACATAGATGAATCTTTCAGCATCATTTGGCTTTCGGCAACTCAGGCAACCCTGCATTGACACACTTATGTGAGTAGTATCACCCGAATCTAGCCACCAAGTGTGTATTGGTACTGAAACTAAATTAACCTCAGAACAAACAAAATTACGAAATGGACCTTTATTTACACACCAAGTGTGATACTTAGTGCATTCCTCCTTCATATGTCCAGGTTTACTACAAAAGAAACAGCAAGAACCTGATTTTTTCTTATTTTGTCTTGATAGGTACTAGCCAAGTGAGTACTTTCAGCCTGTTCTTGCTTCAACCTTTCTTCTTCTTGCACACAATAAGAAATGAGCTCATTAAGAGTCCATTTGTCCCTTTGACAGTTGTAACTGACCTTGAATTGACTGAATTGTGCCGGAAGAGAAATTAAAACTAAATGCACGAGCAAATCTTCAGATAGCTCTAACCTTAGTGCTTTTAGTTTTGAAGCAATATTTGACATCTCTAAGATGTACTCCCTTATGCTTATTTTGCCTTTAAACTTCATTGAAATCAAGTTCGACAAAAGCGTACTTGTTTCAGCCTTATCATTTTTTACAAAACGCTTTTCAATTTCTTTAAGAAACTCACTGGCTATAGTAACCTTTTCAGACATATCCCCCTGAAGGTTTCTGGAATCCTATGCTTCATGATCATAAGACTCATGCAATTTGAACATTCCTACTTCTCAATGTCCCGTTTTTCCTCAATGGAACTTTTGTCCATAAGAGAATAAGGTTGTTCAGTCCTTAATGCAAGGTCAAGATCCATGCAGCCGAGAACGATTATCACGTTCTCTTTTCAATCCTTAAAATTATCTTTAAGCATAAGAACTGAATTGATGTTGGCAGAAATCATATAAGCAGATTGATTAACTGAATCCATAGAACAAAACAACATGCCCATAATAAGATTAATAATTCAAATAATAGTTAATCCCATCGACAGATACCTAGCACAACATTAATATTTAGTCTTTGGACAGAAATATTAATTTGTAAATGGTACTCTCAGTGCAATAATCAAATATGGACAATAAATCCTGTCAAATAATAAACCTTCCTTTGGGCCGATTTATTATCCACATGGAAACTTGATAATTATCCCATATTTATTACCGCAAATGAATATATAATTCTGTCAAATATTAACCTTCCTTTGGGCCGATTAATATTCACATGAATCATATACCCACAACCGTCTTAATATTTTAAAATAAATTAATTTCTACAAAAGAGGCTACTTTGGCAGCATATTGTAGTCCTTAATAAATTTTAAAATATTAATCATAACTGAACCATAATTTGAATTTAATAATCCCAAATAACATAAAACTGAAAAAAGGTTATAAAAATATCTTTATTTGGAAATTTCTGAAATTATAACCTTTTGTAACTTTATTGTCCTCATTTGATATTTAACCAAAAGAAGACCTTGATTTGGGAAAAATATCCCATAAACTGATATTGACAGTGCAAAATTTGGGCAAAGTAAAATACATAATCACCATATTCACCATCCAAAATTTAGGGTATTCTAAATAAGTTGAAGAAGATTGGTTGTAAACCATGTCAATTTTGGTGAATAAGGGAATACTGTAAATTTGAACCATAAAATTTTCCCATGCAAACAAGTATTGAATGATTGACTCATTCCAAAAATAAAATAAACATAAATCAATTAATTCTCAATGATTTAATATGAAGTTGCTCTGATACCACTTGTTGAATAAAAAAACTTTAAACTTTAACCAAAATTATATAGATGATAAAACCATCATCAATAAAACCTTCTTCATATCAAATCATCAAGAAAATAAATTTAATAACGGAAGCGTACCTGGATCCATAATAGTAAAGCAATTCTTTGATTTCTTCTGGTTTGATCTTCCAAATTCTACACCGGTTCTCCAAAGCCAGAGTTCCTGGATGATGGGATACCAGAAAAGAAAAACAACGGTGCGAATTTGGGGACCATAACCGTATTTATTCGTATAACCGTATTTATCCTTATCTTTCATAATTCCAATTTAACCCATCATAAATTAGAGATTACGAAAACGGTATCTACACATATTTATCCATACTCATCTTAAATATATGGTATCTCCACATATTTATCTTAAATATTAATGGCCCATTAACCTTAACTTTAATAGATCAATTTAATTTAGGCCCAAACCTTATTAATAGCATATGATACAATTATATACTTGTATATATACGTCCAAAATCCAACATCAGACACTCATTAATTACCGGTGACATATATTTTATCCAAAAATTAAATAAAAAATAAATATTAACTTTAAATAATGAGGATGACGTATCATCATCATATAACAAATTTTGTCCTGCAAGATGGACACTCCTGAGGCCTAATACGCTGAAGGTAACTTCCTCTTCAAATTCAAGGTGTAATTGGCATCAATCATTCTTCTCAGGATACAAGTGAGACAAAATAATAGTTGCCTTGTTACCAATATTACAGTGCAGAACACTCTTTTGGGGTTTTGAGCCCAACCTAAGTTTGCCTGGAAAATAGATTTCTAAGTTAAACAAATGATCATAACCTTTAATGAAAATGGCAAACAGGAAAAATAAAAATGAAAAAACTAAACCGATGATGTTCTATAAACAAATACAGCGACATATGAAGTCTGCCTCGTGTCTTGTCATATTGGTGGGTAAATGATTTTCCTGGCTTCACTTCGATTCCTTAAAGACAAAAGATATACAATTTAACGAAAGGAAAGAAAAACTAAGACACGAATACTAAATCCATGTTCTTTCTAGGAACAACTGGAACAACATATTATTACATCAAAAAATCTGAGCAATAATACTTGAACCATCGGATCTTATATAAAGAATCGGCAAAACCAGCTCTACAATTCTTAATATATTTTCCAACCTAATTTGGCAGGACTCCAGAAGAAAGGAAGGAAAATTTCCCAAATGAACCAAAAACAGGCCATCCAAATGCAAATTAGCCTTTGAGCCAACAAGCAATGATCTTATAATTACATAGTTCTATTTTGCAAGTGCTTAATTAGTCATATATATAGTTGTTGAACTATTTCACAATAATAACATTGGCATATTTCCCTTTTAATATTATATGAAAAACTTTTTATGGCCATGTCCACTTCCGAACTAGTAAAATAACATATTACAGAAAGCTTTGAGATATTATAAGCCCCCGAAAGTAACATAAAAACCTAAAAATTTTCTAAGTCACTCACCAAAAAAGGAAGAATGAACACCCACCAGCATGTTATGAAACTAAAGGTTTTTTATTAAGATGTATACAATCATGGACATAGAGCATAGATTTGCTTTACCCGTCATCTCAATGTTTTTTTGGTGACAGGTTATTCAAACATTTAGTCGTGTTGTATATGCAACAAAATCAGTTCCATACTCTGATTACTGCAGAATCCTATTCAGGTAATAAATCGAGTGAACCTCATGCTTGTAAGACATTAACTGTTATCTGGGATGTTTAGAAATATTTGTTGCATTTATTACCGGCGGTAACTGATCCCATGCTTTGCATAGGAATGTTATTCGGCATGTTTGCATGGCATGTTAAAGACCACTATGTGTACATGTTCTAAAAATTTTTCATCTCAAGTTCACAATCGTTTTTAGCCAGTATCAAATGTTTGTGCTCCTTGTATCTTTTCTAACAGCATCAATTAACAACATTGTGGAGCGTCAACCGGACAGTCAGCTCCGGCATTTGAGAATGTCGTTCAAGAACACATCTACACAAGAGAAATTTTGTCCAATGATGGAGATAATGCTGCATTTGATGTATTGTTGGGGAAGACAACCATGCTCCCTCCAAATGTTTTGCGGGAACATGATGTTCTTGGGCTTATCATGCTGGATTCAGTCCTGGTAACTAATATATGATGTTCATTATTGTCATTAGTTTGTGATTTCCATTTTTTTGGTGCTTGATTGTAAATTTCTCCGCAGGATGTTTTAATTTTACTTTTTTGTAACAGCTTATTGTTCACTATTTGGTTTCCGGACACTGGTTAATTTGCGGCCATTTTCTCTCTTGATATTTGTAGGATTCAACTTAATTGGTGACTAGTTTCCTCTCGGATATGTTGCTACGGCATTTTTGAGTTTAAGGGCAGGCCAAAGTGCGATATTACAATTCGAAAAATCATTGAGTGGACTACCACATGAAAATTTGTTGGAAGTGGATCTCAACCCTTAATAAGGCTTAAAATAGATAATCTTAAATAATTCTTATACAATACATGTTTATAGTATTATATGGGGACCCTAGCATGAGCGCTCTTTGTTAAAGGAGGGCAACACCTTCAACAATTAAGAGGGTGACTTTGAAATAAATGGCATAATTACTCTAAACTATAGAAGAGGCGGACCCCACTGCCGTTAAGAGGTTGTGACCTTTAAAGATATAGATGCATAATTTAGTTCTTATACTTACCTAAAACTTTGAAGTTAGGTATACTAATTATTATGATAATATTAAACTTAACTCGTGTAACGTAATGGTTGTGGTTACTTATTCTACATAACCGCAATCAAAAAACAAACATACAAACACATGAACATCAACAAGTGCTAAGGCATCATACCCAAGTACTTGGTGTTTACCTAAACCCTTTAAGCGGTGTGATCTGTATGCTTCTCTAATCTACATTTCTCAAGCACACACACACTCAACTATAACAAATATATTTACTATACCTAGTGTACTCTTCTTCATGTTTTGGGACAACGAACCTTACACACCGTGCAAATGATTGCTGCCCCAAAGTCAATACCTTGTATAACGATAATAATAATAATTACACGCAATCACACGGTACACATCCACATACCTTGAAGGCTGAGTGGGGAAAATACTCAGGTTAAAACTTGGCTTTGTCTGACATCTCTGGTCACATGAAAATAGACTAGATCTCTTGTGAAAAACTAATCACTACTGCTCTAAGACTCTAACTAGGAGGTGTCTCATCCTCACATGGTCTAACATTAGGTGTGTTGGGAGAATACACTAAGCTGAGAAAATCCTACTAGGCATGTCCATCGCTCTATCTTTGGTGATGTGAGGATCTTCGTTTGAGTCACAATGGGGTAAAGAAATTATCTACATGATACTAGATGGCTAAAAATATAGGTAGGTCCATGGACATATCTCTAAGATCATCATTGTTGGACTCTACCATATGTGTCCAGCCTATGGAATAACCAATCAATGATGAGTCTAAGGGACGGCTCCTAAGTGGTTTCAAATTAATCAACTAATAGTTGACATATCTTTCTCAATATCATACTAGTCACACACTTCTAAACGGGCAAAGTTCAAACGAACCAAAGAACCACTATCTTCCCTTCAGTCTATGGGGACTCATAGTGAGCTTGACATATGTCTCGTCCATTCATAAGTGGTGTATAACTTGTCGTCTCGTACTAATTTGTAGCACTAATCTTGACTCACATGACTACTACCACTGTGGTAGACTCTAAAGCAAAGCTATAAATCAAGATGAGTATACACTAGTGTCCCTCTATCAGGTCAATGTGGTCTGGTCAAATTAGAATCTTTGTCTGGATCACTCCCACACTTGGGTGGAGTCATTGCTTCAAAACTGGTCTGCCATCGGCTACTTGCACTATAAGCCCTAAACAGTACCACAAAAGTATCTCCTATGCTAGAGGTAAAGGCTAAATCCTATAGCTCTAGGTAAGGACCTACTCGTGCTAGCGATGCACAAGGAAATCACTCTCTCTCCCAAAAAGACACTCCCTCAGTGAACCCACCATCTACATCAAAAGCTCTAATACGAGTTGAACTCCTCTCACTGGCTGGGGTCACACTGCATGTCTAACCATCTGCTAATCCTCTGGTTTGTATACCCTAGCCATAGCCATACATATGTTGCCATGCTGATTGCACAATCTGACGACTATGGCCATCCCATTTGGAGGTCATACTGCCCTATTCTATGACTTTGTCCATATGTTTCCCTATAAGACTCTCTCTAATACTATCTGATGACATATCTTGCAATACACATCTAACCTAAGCATGTCAAGTCAAGACAATAGTATACAAGATGGCTAGTAAACTCAATCTTATGCCATCACATCAGAAAAATTCCAGTGCACGCAACTTTTCTCTATCCAACTGATGTTACCGAAGCTATATCTTGTCCTCATATCTTTGATCCTACTCTATTCTGAATGCTGTGGCATATGGTCTTTATGCAAGGTTAAGAACATCATCAAGTAGTTGTCCTCCTATAGGGTGAGGTAACTCCTTAGCCTTTGTTTTCACAATAACTACATACCCGGACAACGATAATACATCACGGATGGTGGTTGTGCATCATAAACTATGGTTGTTCATCAATAACGATGTGTAAAACCCTTAAAAAATAATTAGGTTATTTTATTTAGGGTTTTTGTAAATCTTTGAATAAACCATAAATATTATTTAATTATATTAATTCTTGAAAAAAGTAATATTATAAATTATCAATTTTGACCTTTAGCATATCGGAATAATGATATTTATAATATTTTTAGGATTACCGTCCATTCGTATTAACTTAATAATTACTTTGTGACTTTACGTTATCTCACAAATGACTTTTTGAATTCCACACATACTTATAAAATTTAATATAATGACTTGTTGAATTCCACACATATTCTTCTGTATAAAGGAAAGTTCTATTGTTAAATAAAACAACCTCTAGATAACTTGTGAGCACATTTGGCTTTAGAGAAATTACATTTATATTAAGATCCTATGTCGTAGTTTCGGGTACCACATCACAATTTCATGTTCATATAATTACTTAAAATGTTATATATTTCGATTTGGGAGTCTTGGTCAGCCTAAGTCCACATTCGATCACCTTGCACCGAGCGCAACTGTGGTCAAAGAATTGGCTCAGCCCGACACAGGGCAGCACCCTTAAAAAGAATTACTAAGTGGGAGTCTTGGTTGACTTGAGTTCATATTCGACCATCATGTGCCGAGCACAATCGGGGGCAATGAATTGACTCAATCCGACATAGGCAGCACCCCTTGAAAGATTAAATACCTGCCCCTATGCCAAAAGGGGTGACAGGGTGCAGTGGTGCAAGACAACTCATTGTGCACTTGTGATACCGAGAGGGTGAGTCAATAGCAAATATCGGTAACTACATGCCAAGGGCCACGTAGCGTGGGTGCGCATACATGGAATTGTAGCTGGATGGGTGGCCACTATCCCAGCATATTAAGAGGTCAGCATAGGCTCATAATCGCTGAAAGATATAATTCAGATGTCGTAGAATATATTAATTATTTCTTGTACTTAATGACTTAGTGCTTTTATCACTAATGCGGAATTGCCTCCACAGGCATGTGAATGGAAGGATGGGTAGAGTCGGGAGAGCTGGAGGACTCTATTATTGGACTATTCTTTTCTTGAGATTGTTTGCATGACAGTGTGATTTTGGTTCGGTGCATGGGACTTAAATTATTCTGAGCATTTATTATATTAACTTTTATGTCAAGAGTTTATTTAAAATCTTGAAAATAAATAAAAAATTCATTTATGAGACACTTAGGTTCATATAGTAACACTTGGCTCGTGGTTCGGAACGGGCGGGTCGTTACACGATGGTTGTGCTATCCAGGTGTTGAGGCCTATTCTTGATCAAGTACGTCCCAAGCCCATAACTTTCTTTGAAATGTTTATCTCCATTTGTCTGTCTCTGTAGATGTAGCTGCTATCAACTTTGCTCAGATTATCCAACTATGCATGCCTGGTCTAAAGGAGTCTGGATCATAGTGGCGACACATACAATGGTAACATAATGCTGAGCGCACACTGGTCTCCTAGAATTTGGAGTAATTGTTCCCATAAGCACTGACTGGTTCTCAATAGTAATAATGATCTGGCTTCGATAGATGGAGTGAAATTTGGCCAACCGTCTAAATCCGTGGTGAAAGACAATCTCACTCATTCTCAGTGTGTTCATGCTTCTGTCTAGTAAAGAGTAACCAACAATATTGTTCAGATAGACATACACTAGTGGAAGAGGGAGAGGCGGTGAAGTGTCCATGGGACTATAGATCCACATCGCTACTCATCCCCATCCACTATTATTTCTTGGATGTGGTCCACCCATGTCATCTTCTCCAAACTCTCATTTGTGCTCCAAGTGTTCTAAGTGCTTAAGTGGATCCGCTCGCATAGTCACATCCTCCATCCATAGTGATTTGTCTAAAGGCCTAAGTTCTCCAAGATAGACCTCAAAGTATGCCTAATGGATCTGTTTAAGTCAGTCAATGGTCCATGCTCGTGTATCACGTAACTCTGTGAGTATCTCCATACTCCAAGCTCCCAACTAGTGCCATCTCTTATAACTCTGTCTCACATGGTAAACCATGTCCCAAGGAAGGACTGATGTGGTGACATGCAAAAGGACGGAGAAGTGTTGCAATGTGGTCGCCAAAATTCTAGGTACTCTTGGTCACCATCCAACTCAACCTCAGTTAATTGAACATGTGGACCTTCTTAAGTCATCTAAATCTCTGGCATAGTAACAACAAAGGATGAGTCATTAAGAATATGATAACATTCCAATGAGATCCATGCTGGCATCTATTGAAATCATGATCTCATATCCATCTCATAAATTCTCTAATTGTTAACACCGGAACATGCACTACTAAGGTCTGACTGAGCACACAATCTAAAATCCTGAGAAAAGATCAATGGAAATACCTGTCGGCTTGTCTAAGGACAGCACCACACACTTTGCTCAAAATAAAAGTCTTCTACCTCAATATAGCAAGACATGGCTCTCATACCAAAACTGTAACACCCCAATTTCTGTTCACCTAGGAACCTCATCAGAAATATTACGATCGAGTCGAGTCATGTTTGAAGCTGCTAGTCTATAAGACACGATCAATAATATGGATTTAAATAACCCACTTGGTGTCAAGATAATGGAAGACATTACTGAATATACATCAAAACTCATCAAATATAAATAAAATTTTGAAAGAAAGTAATTGTGCTAAGCTCAAGTATGTGTAGCCAGACCTACATAAGTTATATGAAAAACATCAGTAATGAGTGTTACTAGTCTAGAAATAACTAATAGTCAAACTAGAATAGGAGAGCTAGCTATCCTGTTAAATGATATCATTTATATACTTATTCATAGAATCTCTCATATGGGTGCTAATTAGGAGTCGTCGGCCTCAGCTCGATAGCATCCCATTATCACTTGCCTCATACCTTGGCAAACTTTAAAACTATCCCTTGCGCGGGTAAATCAATTTCTTTTCTTGTTTCCTTCAGCCCCCAATTCTTTTGTATCACTCATAGCCCTTAGCACAAAGGTTAAGTACTCTCAGGCATGTGCCTTCAGTACCCTTTAAAGCTACAACTCTAGACATGTGCTGCATTGCAGTAACCATAATCCACCATACTTCTCTTGGTTTGAGGAACTTAAACATGGAGTTGTCAAGATCCCTTGTGAATCGAATGACCCCCTCACCAATCCAGAGCCTGCTATGACTGGCACGTGACCACTTGCATAGTGTGTTGTCCGTTTTCTTTTGTCTTACATCCCACTGTAAAACTCAAAAAAACTATATGTACATAGGTCTGTGTTGGGATTTTTAGACCTGAAGCCAATTTGCGGCAGATCTTGTTTTCGAAATCAGACTCGAGGGATCTTATCCTTAAAGGTTATTAATCACGGAAAGTAAAATACGTCCAATGATCGCGTCAAAAATAGCCATAACACATCGCGATCCAAAATCAAATCAGCAATATACTATAGTGACAAAATTGAGAACAGTCCTAACGATCCTGTGGTCCAAGCTCTAAGTGTCACATCTCATCTACGGTGAGCTCAAACTCCAAAACAAACAATGAAACCCACTACTAAGTAAAATAATAACATCTCTATATGATGCATGCTCGTGGTGTGTGTTCATATCATCAATACATCCTAATAAAGTTGACAATGCTAAATAAACCTACAAGTAAACATCCAACATGCAAATTGAGACATACTAAAGGAAATAACTAATAAATAAATAAATACACTTATGAATAAATAGATAAATAATAAATACTTGAAAATAATAATACTCTAATGATAACATAATAATAAACATTTTATTTATCTAGGTATTAGATTAGGACTAAGTTGAGGAATTTCACATTCCACCCATTTTAGAAACTTTTGTCCGATAAATACCTACACTTGACCTATTGCTACCATAAGCCCGTGACCTTTCTTGGCCCTTGACTATCATCGTAACTAACATCCCTAGTTCAGCCCACCATCGAACACGAAACTTGGAGGCTCTAATACCATTATTAAAGACTTGACCCAAAGTGCAAACTAATGGGCAATGTAACCTCTTCAAAAGTGGTTATCCGAAGTTGAAGATCTACAGTCCATTCTAACTTTCTTACCCCAGTAAGCATTAGATATGAGACTAAGTTGAGGGATCTCCATGGGAAAATTTAATGGGCATTTATTGATGAGCCATCAAGCTGCAGAGTCGATAGCATCCGAAATTGAACTTGTGTTGTATCATTCTTAGCAAATGCCTCTCTTAGCAATACTAGTCCAACTCTCGAGAAAAAGAACATAACCTAAGTCCTCTCCAAACCTGCATATAATGGCTGACCAAGATCACAATGATCGAGTACTCTCATGCAGTCGTTTTCATTACCATTTGATACCACAAGTCTAGACATGCACTGTACTCAATAGCACCCATCTACTCCACGCCTCTGAAGGGGTGAGGAAGCTCAAGAGGTAAAGACGTTAGGATCCTTTGAGAATGGAACAACCCACTCACTAATCCAGAGTTTGCTACAACTTGTGTATGCTCCTGCTCACTGTATACGCAATGTCAGATTTACCAACTCTCGGCTCACTAAAAACTCCATGAAATGTAAAGACCCGGAAAATATATAATATATATATATATATATATATATATGTATATATTCGACGCGGTGGGATCGAACGTTGGTATCCATGAATTTATTTAAATTATTTACCCGCTACCCGGTTAATTATCAATTACCCGGTCAAGTGGAAAGTATTAGTTAACCGGTTAAGTATTTTTACCCGGTTAAGTAAACCATACCATTTAACCGTTTAAACTAGTAAAGTGAACCGTATCACTTACCCATTTACCCGGCAACGAAGTGTGTTTTCATAAACCCTAGGCCTTCTTTCATTTTATAAGGAGAAGGAGGGGGGGCGTCATGCACATAAGCTCCTTGGACAAACGCCGGCTTCCCCATTGTTTTGGTAAGTTTCTTCCTTTCTTCTTCTTAGTTTGCATGCATACATATGATCAAAGATTATAATACAAGATAATCATGGAAACTAAGACCTGAAATCAACAAGAAAAAGGGAGGATGTAACTGGATTAGAACCAGGAATTCACCCACGAACATAAGTTGCTGCCGTGCAGCAATTCTTGTGTGTTTGTGATTAATTACAGCAACAAGTCATAATCTTTTGCTAATCAGTTGCTGCATCAACGTCCTTACTCATGTTGTAGTAATTAAAGGTGAGATTTCATAGAATTTACAGCCAAGAATGGTAGCACGTCCTGCTGAAATTGCCAAGGATGGTAGCACGTCCTGCTGAATTGCAGCAACAGCACCATGGCGTTTGTGTCACGACCAGTTGCATATACCACGCTGTAGGGTAGTGTTTCTCTTCTTCTGGGCGTTGGGTTGTTGTGCGGGAAGAAGGGGACGCGTGGGGCGGTGCTGCTGGCCACGTCTGAGTCGCCATAGCAGCAGGTCGAGGTCGCCATGGCTGCTGGTTCGTCGCTGTGGTGGTGCAGTCGCCCTTTGATTGTTGCTGCTAATTTGGTTGCTAGGAAAGGGAGACAATGGGTGAAGGATAGGATCTAGATTTTGGTCGAAAGAGAAGAGCTTGGTGCTGGTTTTGGGTGAAGAGAAGAATGGTGACGGGAGGAAGAAGAAGAAGAAGAAGAATGGCAGTTTTGTAATTTCGGGTTGACTCGATATGGGTTGAGTTAAAAATCATAATAATAATACCAACTCGTGTTAAAATCATTGAAATAATTAATTTAAAGGAATATGAGTTAAGTGGTCAAAATAATAAATTTATAAATTATTACATGAAATTAATAAATTTCGATCACGATAAACGGTAATTAATTAATCGGCTGATTAAAAGCAATTAACTTAAATTGAAGGGTTATGAGGAATATTTAATAGAGACTTCACCTTTATCATATAAAAGTTATATTTGATAAATAAAACGATTATTCTTATAATAAATTCGTAAAGTAAAATAATGGATCAATAAAAGATAATCGCGTAGAAATTACGCGATAGCATAATTAATTAAATAAAGAAGTGTTGAACCTTATCGAATTAAATAAATTAATTAATGTGGCATATATTAAATATTTAGTTGCATGCATTTTCGACGCGAGTAAAATTATACTAATGTATAATTTTATGCCCCGTTCATATTAGGGTTAGCGGATTACAGTCGGACGAACCCGCAAGTCAGGTACGTATAATAGGTAGAACATCGTATTTTCCTTGTTGGTAGCCTAGGTCGGCCTGAGCCCAGATTCGACCACCATGCACGAAGTGCAACCGGGGTTAAAGAATTGACTCAGTCCGACACTGGGTCGTGTTATGTGTGTGAATCTTGTGATGCATCGATATTGTTTTGGAGTAGTGATAGCCGCCCCATAAAAAGGCTACGGCCGGGGTGAGTGAGGCACAACGATTCCTCCATCGCACTAGAGTGCAGTGATTGCCGCCCCATAAAAAGGCTACGGCCGGGGTGTGTGAGGCACTGGCACTGAGTGCAGTGATAGCCGCCCCATAAAAAGGCTACGGCCGGGGTGTGTGAGGCACTGGCACTAGAGTTGGCAGTGAGAGCTTCCCCACAAACGGGGCATAGCGATCACCTGAGTGCAGTGATAGCCGCCCCACAAAAAGGCTACGGCCGGGGTGTGCAAGGCATTGGCACTGGAGTGCAGTGATAGCCTCCCCATAAAAAGGCTACGGCCGGGGTGTGCGAGGCACTGGCACTAGAATTGGTAGTGAGAGCTTCCCCACAAACGGGGCATAGCAATCACCCGAGTGCAGTGATAGCTACCCCACAAAAAGGCTACGGCCGGGGTGTGCGAGGCACTGGCACTGGAGACGGTAGTGGTAGCCTCCCCATAAAAAGGCTACGGCCGGGGTGTGCGGATCACAGCGGACACCTCCTCCGCATTGTTTTGGAGTATAGCGGAATCGCTCCACCGCATATTAAAATAAATATATGAAAATGGTGGAATGTACTTGTTTGTTTTATCTATTATACTACTTAGTGTTGTAATCACTAACGCGGAATTGCCTCCGCAGGTGTGCAGATCCGAGATTAGATGATTGACAACTAGAGCATGGAGCAAAGTAATATGAGGACTCCTTTTTGTTATTTAATTGAGGAATAAGTGTGGCTGCTGGGAAACGGTCCAAGACTGTGGGATTTTATTATAAGTTATGATTTCTAATAATGTTTGACATAATTGCTTTAATTTTGAGTAACACCTAGCCAGTTAGGCCCACAATATTATCATGAAAAATGGCGGGTCGTTACAGGTGGTATCAGAGCGAAGTTTCCCAAAAGCTCACATCTTATGACTCAAGTACCTTGTTGAAGAGTCCAATATCTATCTTTCTCCGTCATTAGGAAAAAAAAATTTTTTTTCTATAACATAACGAATAAATTTTAGATGGCAGGCACCCGAAGGAAGTCGAGTCAAGCTGCGCAGTCGGACACAAACATGGAGAGTGTGTTAGGCCAAATTTTGACGGCCATACAGGGACTAGCGCAGGCTTCAGAAAATACCAGTTCTGTGGTTCAGAACATGGTGCAGAGGTTACCGGGATTGGTAATGGGGAATGGAGCTCCAAATTCGGCTGCGGGTCCTAGTAACGTCCCAAATGGGAATCAGGGGAGCGCCCAAGAGCGGGTAGGAATGGCTGACCCGGGCGAGCGAGGAGAACTTCCAAACCCGGTGCCACCGGTAGTCCGACAAGTGGTACTGCCAGTTGGGGATGACAGTGATCGATACACTGTAGAAAAATTTCGGAAGAACGGAGCTGAGGTATTCATTGGGGGAACTGATCCAATGAAGGCGGAGAGCTGGTTGGACATTATTGAGAAAGCATTTAGAGCTCTCTCTGTGCCTCATCGCCATCAAGTACGGTTGGCGACATGCATGCTTCAGGAGGAAGCATCATATTGGTGGAAGTCCATGGAGAAGACTGTGTTCCATCAACGGGAGATTTCGTCCATTCCTTGGGCGGAATTTGTAACAGCTTTCAATGGACAATATTTTCCTGAGTCTGTTGTTCAGAAGAAAGCACTGGAATTTGCCACTCTAACTCAGAAGGATGATTCAGTCCGAGAGTATGCCAAAAATTTCTTGCAATTGGAGAGATTTGCACCTGGGAGTCTGGCAACTGCCCGGGCCAGAGCAGACAAATTTTTCTGGGGGTTGAAGCCCGAATTGAGGAGTAGGGTTGCTACAGCGCCAAGAGGCACTATAACTGAAGTGATTGAAGCAGCCACTACTCATGAGTTGGTGTACGACTATGTCCGTGCACAGAAACAAGGGAAGGCTACTATACAACATAAGAATGCCAACCAGGGGAGTAGCAAAAACAGGTCTGAAGAACACCAGCAGCAGAACTATCAACGGAATGTCGATGGGAACCGAAAAAGGAAGTTTCAGGAGATTCCGTATCGACTATGTAAAAATTGCAACAAAATGCATTCAGGGCTATGCAGGGAGCCCCGTCGGTGCTACAATTGCGGAAGGATGGGACACTTACAAAGCGATTGTCGTCAGCCCTTGAAGCAACAACAGGAGCAACCTGAAAAGGAGAAGACACCAGCTCCTAATCGCTACCCAGCACCTGCAAAACCAGTGGACAAAGGGAAGGCGAAACTTTTTGCAGTCGACGTCGAGGACGCTGAGAACGAGGACCACACAGTTCGAGGTAAAATCCTGATTCAAAGTGTTAGTGTGGATGTTTTATTTGATTCGGGGTGTACACATTCATTCCTATCATCCCGATTAGTTAAGAGTTTGGGACTCCAAACGTCTACATTACCTAAGACTTATAGGGTCACTACTGCAACGGGAGACGGGGAAGTCACAACGTTAGGAGTGACCACTAGCAACCATCCAAGGTGAATCCTGTTCTACACCAAGGCGTGCGATGCTTGGCCACCAGCACTGCCGGGACTGAAAGGTGAACTCCGTCCGGTCAGCAGCACCACTAGGAACGCTTCCCTTCTCCCTGAACGGCAACCCAACGTCAAGGCCAAGCGCTGTGAGCATGCACGGCGTGAACCTTGGCTGGTAAACTGGTATGGATGTCTGGAATCCCCTAAAGCGTTGTCCATTATCCCCATCCTTGAAATTCTGACCACAACGAGGTGTAATTCCGCCACCACTCAGAATCCAGGAACACGGCGAGCCATCCCTTCGACCCAGCAACCATAGAGGTCATCGGGGTAGTGAGGGAATGCCTTGCAACTTGTTTACAGTTGCTCATCCTTGCCAAAAAGTCAGACCCATCGGCCATGGTGAGATTTCCAGTTTCTAATTTTGTTCTTTTCTTTTTCCTGATTTATGACTTTAATTTCCATGATTATCAAGCTTATTATCAATTCAAAATATGCATGCATGAAGTTAAGAATAGGGAGATACGAAGAATACCCAAGCAAGGAAGAATCCAGCACCGGTAAGGAAGAGGAGAAGAAAATTAGAATGATGGCTAGGGTGAGGATGACGCCCCCTCATAAAATAAAATGAAAAAGATGGCTAGGGTATGTGAGAACACCCCAACACCAGCATTTCATTTGATCGGGTAACCGGGTAACAGTGGAGAATTAACCGGGTAGAGAATATAATGTAAATAATAATGATAATTCTCAAACATTCGGTCCTTCCCAGACTGAGTCAAATATATATATATATATATATATATATATATATATATATATATTTCACAGTCTTTACAAGTTTGAAGTTGAGTATCTCACTCTGATTCCATGAGGGAACAAGGGACAGATGCTATGACTCTACTATGGACCATGTCTCTGGTACACCCTCTACAACCACTAACTTCTAAGGGAAGCTATATGCAACGGAAAGGTGGCGAGCACACCTATGCATGCACAACAAGTCTCACGGAGTATGCATGCATACTTTGCATGGAACTATAGAGTTTGAATCATGTCTGTGGCATGTGCACTAGTTGATGTCTCCTCATCTCAACTATCTGGATAAATAGGGAGTAGCACTGGCATATCTAGAGGAGTGAATATGGAAATACTCAAGTGAAGGCTGAGGTCTGTGTAACTTCTATGGGTCACAAGAAAGGAGACTAAATCTCTCGTGGAGGTCTTGTCAGATAGCTCTAGAACTTTAAGTATTAGGTATCTCATTCTCATGTGGTCTAACATCAGGTGTCCATGGTAGTGCACTGAGCTAAGGAAGTCCTACGAAGTAGGTATGTCACTATAGTCTACGGTGATGTAAAGGTATCGAACAACTGATGAGAGTAGTGAAATCTTTGTTTAGGAAACTGGATGCCTAAAAATACATGCAGTTCCATGGACATGTGTCTAAGATCATCATGATTGAATTTTGCCACAGGTAGCCAGCCTATGGAACAATTAATTAATGAAGAGTCTAAGAGATGACTCCTAAATGATTGTAGTCCAATAGTCTAATAGTAGGCTTACGTTTCTTGATACCGTACTAGTCCCATACTTCTAAACGAGCGAGGTTCAAATGACCCAAAAAACTGCTATCTCTCCTCAAGCCTTTGGGGACTCAAACTGAGGTTTGATACATGTCTCATCTATTCTTTAGTGGTGTATGACTTGCTGTCCCTTACCAATTTGTAGTACTAATCTTAACGTACATGACTACTACTTCTGTGGCAAACTCTCAAGCGAGGCTATCAGTCAGACGAGTATACATTGGTATCCTCTATCTTGTCAGCCTGGTCTGGTTTGGCTAAAGTCCTTGTCTGCATCGTTTCAAAACTAGCGTGAAGTCGTTGCGTCAAAATCAGTCTACAATCGACTACCTACACTGCAAGCCCTAATAAGTGCCATGAAGGTACCTCCTACACTTGGGCAAAGGCTCAATCATTTAGCTTAAGCTAAGGATCTAATTGTGCTGGTGAAACACAAGGAAATCGCTCTCCCCCTTAAAGATGCTCCCTCACTGAAACCACAATCTAATGCCATAAGCTCTAGCATGAGTTGAACTCCTCTTACAGGCTAGACCAATCTCTGACTTGGGTTATATTGAGTGCCTAATCATCTACTATCCATCTAGTTTGTGTACCATGGTTTTGCTCCATAGTTATGATGTCATGTTGACTGGACAATCTGACAACTATAGCCATCCCATCTAGAGGTCATATCGTTAGGGTCTCTGATTATGCCCATGTACATCTCTCTAAAGGCTGTCACAAGCACTATTTGTTGAAGCTATCTTGCGACACACATTTGACCCAAAGATGTAAGGTCAAGGCAATGGTATGCAATATAGCTGGTGAAGTTGATTTTGTGCCACTACATCCGAACACCACAAGTGCTCCAACTCTCCTCTGCTCTGCTGATGCTATTGTAGCTATATCTTGTTATCCATCTCTAACCCTACTCGACTCTGAAACCTGTGACATGTGGTCACTAGATAAGGCTAGGAAAGCCCACAAGTGGGTGCTCTTCTGTGTTGTGAGACAACTACCTGGCCATAGCTCCCACACTAATTGCTGGACTCTGTCGGCAGTTGAGCAATACATGAACAGTGGTAGTGTATACTCAGTCAATGATAGTGCATAACAGAGTGTGGTTGTGTAATTCGGATGATGGTTGTGCTACTCGGATGGTGATAGTGCAACTCAGACAGAGATAGTGCAACTTAGACATCTATTGTGCAACTCGAATGGCGATTGTGCAACTCGGTCATTGGCTATGCTGTCCAAATGCTGAGGGTCAAAAGTTGATCATGTACCTCATGAGCCCACTGGTGTCTCTGGTATATCTAACCCCAAGTGTCTGTCTCCTCAGATGTGCTTGTTAATTACTTGACTCAGGTTGTCCAACTACGTGTGTCTCATTCAGAGGGGCATGGATCTTGCTGTTGACATGTCTGATGGTTAACCAATGGTGAGTCCTCCTATAAGTGCTAATTGGCTCGCAATAGCAATAATTGATCTAGAATTGGCAAATCAAATGAAATATGGTCAAACATCTAAATCCATAGTCAAAGGTAGTCTAACAAATCCTCGATGTGTTCATGCCTCTTTCTGGTGAAGAGTAGCCAACAGTGTTGCCAAGATGACATAAACTAGTGGAAGAGGGGTAGGCAATGGAGTGCCAATGGTGAAGCAGGCCTTCCTCACTACTCATCCTCATACATTGATATCTCTTGTAAGTGGTCCATCAATAACATCCGTTAGTGATGTGCTTGTATAATATATGTAGGTGATGACTATGAGTAGGATGTGCCTGCCTGGACAGGGGAGCAGTGATGTCTCTTCCACACACATGTTAGACAATAGAATGTTTAGTAATTTATTTATGATGTCAATATATTGAGAATGATGTGATGAAATGCAAGATATGATGATTTGATGTGATATGATATCTTCTTCAATAGCAAAATTTCTAATGATGACTTGTTAATGTATATGTTTTAGTAAATATATATTTAGATATTGAATATGTACAATAAGTGGGTCAAGACACAAAATTTGATGTGAAATGTGAATATAATGCACAAGTGGGTTGAGACCAAAGATTTAGAATGATTTATACATCTGATTAGAATTCTGTGTGAATGATAATGTTTGATATATATATATATATATATATATATATATGTTTATTTGATAGGGTGGCCCATAATTACACTTTTAGAGGAGACTTTGTCCGTTTTATTTGAGGAATTTTTATTGATTTTATCGTAATTATTTTGGCATGTAAACTAGTTGTCATCTCATCCATATAGTAGTATGCTTGGGTTCCATACATTCATCCATGCATAGTCATTAGTATCTTCCATCTTGATACACCGTGAGTAGATCCACACGAGTTGGGTTTGGGTTAGCCAACCTAATCGAGATATATGACATTCTAGTTTGGTTTGCGAGCGTGAACTGGAATTGGGGTGTTATAGTTTTGGGTATTATAGCAACTCTTGATTGATTAAGATGCAAGATATTGTTATAGGTGATGTGTGTGTAAAGGATGCTCCGAGCTAGGTGGCAGGTATGTTTCTGTCCATTTTCTTTACATGCAAATTTTTTTACGAGTTAGTTGAGTAAGAGTGCATTTAAGAGTTGTTTAGAATTATGTGGAACTAGTCTTAGTTGACTTAACAGTTCATTTCTATAGATTTTTATCATGATATCAGACTGTTTGCTCAATTAGATATGAGCACGACATGTTGTAGTGCTAACAAAGGTAAAATGGGTATACGATGCGTACCAGATCAGGAAGTCAGCAAATGTCAACAAGAATTTGACCGGCATGTCATCATGGGTTTAGAGACCCACTAGTTCTTTCAATTGCATAAGAGATTTGGATGAGTTAGGGTGTCCACATGTTCGATTAGCTGAGGTTAAATTGGATGTTCAATAGGTGTTCATCTTTTGCACATCACCACATTAGTACTACTTCCGTGGGACATGGTGTACATTGTGGGAAGGAGTTAAAAAACAAAGGGCAATAGTAAGGAGCTTGAATTATGAAGATAATGGTAAGTTAATTGGAACATGAGATGGACCACCGAGTGCCATGGATAAATCATTAGGGATGAAGGTTGTGACTATGCCAATGAAGCCATTGAAGTACTAGGAGCATACATGAGAGTTTGGGCAGATGACTTGAGATGGACCACTTCCAGAAGATAGTAATGAATGAGGATGAGTAGCGAGGTGGATCAACAGTTCGATGAGTACTTCCCCGCCTCCCCCTCTTACACTAGTTTATGTCCGTCTTGATAGCATTTTGGGCTTCTCTTTGCCAGACAGAGGCCTCAGCATGATGAGGAAAATATCAAGACCACCATTACCTACAAGATCAGATATTTGACAGGATTCCACTAGAGATAAGGCACTAGATCAGTGGTTGCCATTTGAGGGCCAATCAACACTGATAGAAGCAACCACTGCAGATTTCAGGAGATCAATGTTGGCTCAGCATAGGATCACCATCATACGTGTCACCACCATGATCCAAACCCCTTCGGATCAAACACTCATGGTTGGACAACCTGTGTGTAGTTGTTAGCAGCCACTTCTAGGGAGACAAACACATGGATGAAGACTTGTCAAAGACAATAGTGGCTTTATGACATAGATGATCAAGATCATATTCTCAACACTTGGATAGCACGATTGTTAACGAGTTTCACAATCGCCAACCGAGTTACACAACCATCGACCGAGTTGCACGACAGCCAGCCTAGTTGCACAACCATCGATTGAGTTTGTAAAACCTATAATTTGAGAACCATGAGAGTCTTGTGTTATGAACCATGAGAGTTGTGTGCACCCAAGTATATGATGATAACGTTAGTAAGAAAATAGCAAAATGAGTTATCAGAATATATGAGAATACTCCAGATTTTGTTTATTTATTTTAATTAGATCGTAAAATTATTTTTATGCCGAATAATGCATTAGGATGCTTTACAGGCAATTTGGGTGGTTAGTAGTTATGGAGCATGTCATTATGATGTTTTGATGTGTATTATATTTTATGAGGTTTTTCCCTGTTTTTCTAGATTTTTTTAAAATTATTACGAATTACTAGTATCTTTCTCGAGCCGGAGTCGAGTTTTTAATACGAGATGACCATTCATTTTTTTCTCACCAACCATTCGTTTTTCTCACTGACCATTCGTTTTTCATACAACCATTCATTTTTCTCACAACCATTCATTTTTCTCACCGACCATTCATTTTTTTCATCGACCATTCATTTTTCTCACCGACCATTCATTTTTCTCACTGACCACTCGTTTTCTTCCCCCTGACATCTATTTATTCCACACCTCCTACATTGTCACCATCAACCCGCCACCATCCTCCTCACCCAACTTCCTTCTTCTTTTTCTTCCTTCGCTCTTCCCCACAATCCTCACTCAAGCCGGCCAACACCTTGTTGCCGTCGCTGCCTGAGTGATGGTTAGGTATAGAAGTATATCCGAGTTTTTTTATTGTTTTATGATTTTAGTGTGATGGAAAATAGGTGTTGATTTAAATTTAAATGCATGTTAACGAACAATAATAATGAATTAGAGTTTGAATTTAAATGCATGTAAATAGATGTTGTCTTGTATGGATTGATGAGGAGTGTAGCATTCATGCATTATACTAGGCGTTAGTATTTAGTTTTGATGTGTAGATACGGAGTAGGAGCTCGCCGCCTAGGCGCGTAGACACGATTGGAGCTTCTACCAGGTATGTTTAGGACTCATTTCCTATTTTACACTCTACTCTATTGTGTATTATTTTATTACTTGTAGGATGAGTTAAGTGGCATTTTATTGAATCCCACTTAACCCAGGTAATTTAATCAATCAATCATCTGGATTAGTAACCCTTGAAGATGAGATCCCTCTAGTATGTTTTCGAAAGCAACATCCGTCACAAGTTGCCTCCAGGCTTATTATATAAATCCCTTCTAAGACCTATATATAGTTTTATCGAGTTTTCAATGAGATGAGAGATGGGAAACCCGACTTGTACATAACATGAGCTGGTGCATGTGCTAGTAGAAGTGGGCTTTGGATTAGTGAGTAGGTTGTTCCAACCTCAAAGGATCCTGACAACTCCCATTTTGAGTTCCTAACACTGGGACAAACGTGATGGGTATTGTTTAGTACAGTGCATGTCCGAACTTGTGGTTTAAAGGGTATTAAAGGTGACTGCTTGAGAGTACTAGATCTTCATGGTCAAGGCTAGGAGAATTATGGAAGAAATGAGAGTGCTTAGAATATATTAGCAGTCCTGAGGGACCATAAAATAAAATGAGAAAATCAGCAGCAATAGACTAGTTAGTTCAGGATGTTACGGGTTTTCACCCCAGTGGCTCCTAAGTAGGTACCTTTTAGAGAGAGTTCACGAGAAGTATATAAATGTTTTCTTTCATATGAGAGTTTGCTCTCATAGCCTGTTTGATATTAGTTATATTTTTTGACCAATAACACTCTTTACTGACGTGTTTTTATAATATATGTAGGTGATGATCATGAGTAGGATGAACTAGCCTGGGTAGAGAAGCAATGATGTCTCTTGCACGCACGCATGCGCACACGCCAATCAAATGTTTGTTTTGACTGTTTTAATTGTGTTGTTATGTTATTTTGAACAATGAAATACTTATGATGAAGATTGTGGTAAATATAAATGCATAGTGATATGATGATTCGAAACAAATATTAGTGTGCAAGTTGAATGATAAAAGTGAAAAGTGAATAGATTGAACAGGTAGGTCGATACCCAAATGTCGAGAATGTTTTCATGTGATCTAATTAAGTGTGTTTGAATAATTTCAATGATGTGCAAGTATAAATGGTCTAAATAAGTAATATAATGCAAATTTTCCAAGTATCATCCCACAGAGAGATTAATGTACTTATATTAATAGTAGGAAATAGAACTAAGAGCAAAACAACAACAAAAAGAGATTTTTAGTTTACGATAAATTTTGCTCTAGAGTAGAATTTTCCTTAACTTGAAATTAATCTTCATCACATCTTACACTTATCTTCTCTTCCCTCGGATTGTCGATCTAGGATAATTATATGACATGGTGGCTCCAGATCCTTTATGGTTCTATTATTTTGCCTCAATTTCTACCTCACGGTGATAATTGATTAATCAACAAAATAACGCATTAAGATTTGTCTCACAATTGCATACGGTATTTTGTATCTCCTGAACAGAAAGACAAACAAGTCGAAAGACTCATCGTATGATGAATTATCAATGACTAATCTAATTAATTTCTCCCAAAATCTAATTAAACCTCATGATCTAAGAAATAGGTGATCAATCTACTCTTAGCATTAAGAACATCATAATTCAGATAATTCGATTGAACAAAAGAGTAAGAGGTTGAAATGAATTCAATTAAATCATGTTAAGTTCCATTCTTCTCTAGAACGAAATAAAGGACTACTCCATAATAAAAATAGAAAACATTATAAAGAAGAAACTAGTTCTCATTATGAAAGGAAAAGAATTATAAAAACTAAAACTAGTTCTTTCACTATACTCCTAAGCCAAGAAATGAGATGTCTCAAACAACAAATGATCACCCCTTTATATAGAAAATGAGATACCCAAGAGATACAAGAATTCGAGGAAGGATTTCACAACTCGATGTAGTCTAATTGATTATGATGCCCACTCAAGTTTCCAACAACTCGACAAACTCAACTGCAACCAAAGATATGTACATCCATCCTCATCGACCTTTGTCAACACCATAAGTTGAAGCCAACAATGGGTGGGGCCCAATGCCAAGACCATCAATTCCTAAGCTTCTTTGATTTCAATTTTTTTAAACTCCAAAATTAAACATATCAAATAAAATATTAATTAACAAAAAAATAAAGTAAATTATCACCTAATTAATAATATTTATCACCAGGTTATATAAAATCATATTAAAAACATGGGTAAATATTATATACTTTAAACACTTAACACCCCATTCAACAGCGAAGAGGCTAACATAACCAAGGGCAGGGACAAAAAAATAGTGGTCAGCAGTCACTAAGACAACAACAAAGGGGTCCAAATCATAGAGGAATGATGGCTGCCATGACAGGAGAAGAACAGAAAGCTTTGGATCATAGAGGAATACAAATAAGACCACCAATAGACCCGTCTACTTCAGCACCAACATGGGCAATGCGGATGGACGCAGCCACAATTGCTAAGGCATTGGACAATACGACAGACGTGATAGGTACGCTTTAGATTTCAGATTTAGTGGATAGCAACGAGAGTAAAGCCTCTTTGAATTAAAATTTCGAGGATAAATCTTGTGATTCGAGTCAGGGTTTCATAGTATGAATTGGTTGGTGTCACTATTCTTTTCAGTTAGGTCAATTTTAGAATACACATACTGAGCTAAGGCCAGTCTTGTGTTATGAACAATGAGAGTCATGTATGCCCAAGTATATGATGATAATGTGAGTAAGATAGCAATAGAATGAGTTATCAAAATATATGAGAGTACGCCATATTTTCTTTATTTATTTTAATTAGATCGTAGAATTATTTTAAAGCCTAATAACGCATTAGGAAGCGTTACGACACTTTGGGTGGGTTATTAGTTATAGAGCATGTCATTATGATGTTTAGATGCATATTATATTTTATGAGACTTTTTAATATTTTTTTAAGATTTTTTTAGATTTATTATGAGTTGTTATTATCTTTCTCGAGGCAGGTCGAGATTTTAATTATGAAATGACCATTTGTTTTTCTCACTAACTATTTATTTTTATCATCAACCTTCATTGTTCTCACTGACCATTCATTTTTCTCACTGACTATTTGTTTTTCTCACAACCATTCGTTTTTCTTACCAACCATTCATTTTTCTCACCAACCATTCATTTTTCTCACCGACCATTCATGAATTTAAATGCATGTAAATAGATGTTGTCTTGCATGGATTGGTGAGGAATGTAGCATTCATGCATTATACTGGTGTTAGTATTTTGTCTTGATGTGTAGGTACGGAGTAGGAGCTCGCCTCCTATGCTCATGGACAAGATTGGAGCTTCTACCAGGTCTATTTAGGACTTGTTTCCTATTTTATGCTCTACTATATTATGTATTATTTTATTACTTGCAGGACGAGTTAAGTGGTGTTTTATTGAATCCCACTTAACCCAGGTCATTTAATCATTCTATCTTTCGGATTAGTAACCCTCGAGGATGAGATCCGTCGAGTATGTTTTCGAAAACAAGATCCACCACCAGTTACCTTCGGGTCTATTATGTGAATCCGTTCCCATACCTATATATAGTTTTATCAAATTTTTAGTGGCATGAGAGATGGGCAAACCGACTTGTATGTACCACGAGCAGGTGCACGCGCCAGTCAAAGAGGGCTCTGAATTAGTGAGGGAGATGTTCCAATTCCAATGGATCCTGACAACTCCCCCTTTGACTTTCACACACTCGAAGAATGTGGACGTTAATGGGTATTGTTTAGTAAAGCACATGTTCGGACTTGTGGTTCAAAGGGTACTAAAGGTGATTGCTTGAGAGCTATCTTCGTGCTCAAGGCCAGGAGAATTATGGAGGAAAGGAGAGGGCTTAGGATATATTAGTAGCCCTGAGGGACCATAAAATGATTTGAGAAAATCAGCAGCAGTAGAGCAATTAGTTTAGGATGCTACCGGGTCTGTAGCCCAGTGGTTCCTCAGTATGTTCCCTTCAAAGAGTTCACGAGAAGTATATAAATATTTTCTTTCATATGAGAGTTTGCTCTCTTATCCAGTTTAATATTAGTTAAAATTTTGAACCAATAACACTCATTACTGACGTGTTTTTATAGGATTTTTGTAGGTGATGATCATGAGTAGGATGAGCTAGCCTAAATGGAGGAGTAGTGATGTCTCATGCACACACCCACACACACAGATCGAATGTTTGTTTTGATTGTTTTGATTGTGCTGTTATGTTATTATGAACAATGAAATACTTATGATAATGATTGTCATAAATAGAAATGGATAGTGATATGATGATTTGAAATAGATATTAGTGTGCTAGTCAAATGATAAAAGTCAAATGTGAATAGAATGAATAGATGGGTCGATACCCAAATGTCGAGAATGTTTTCATGAGATTGAATTAAATGAGTATGTGAAAAATATAGTGCAATGAATGAATTTGGATCTATATATTTATATATGTTAATTTGATAGGGAGGCTCTTAATTGCACTTTTAAGGGAAACTCAGTCCATTTTATTTTACGAAATTTTATCGTAATTATTTGGTATGTGAAATGGTTAACTTGTCATCTATGTAGTAGCATGTTAGGTTTATTTTTGTGCATTCATCTAGGCATAGCGATAAACATCTTCCATCTTGATACGCCAAGAGTAGATCCGTAGGAGTTGGGTTCGGGTTAGCCGATCTAATTGGGACCAATGACATATTGGTTCGGTTCGCGAGCGTGTCACACACCACTGAAGAGCGAATGAGATACATGTCGAACCTCACTATAAGTTCCCATAGACTTGAGGGAAGACATTGGTTCTTTAGGTTGTTTAAACCCTACCCGTTTAGAAGTGTGTGACTAGTACAGTATCACAAAACACATGCCTACTGTTTGCTGATTGAACTAGAGCTACTTAGGAGCCATTTCTAAGATACGTCATTGATTGAGTGTTCCACAAACTGATCACCTGTGGCATAATAAATCATGGTGATCTTAGAGACAAGTCCATAGACCTACTAATGTTTTGGCCACCTAGTATGCTACAGAGGATTTTCATCTCCCCTATCAGATGCATGGTATCTTGACTTTACCATAGATCAGAGTGACATACCTATGGAGTAGGTTTTCTTAGCCTATATGACTTTCCCCGATTACCTGATGTCAGATCCCACATGTGAGGATGAGATATCACCTATTGACTGTTCTTGAGCAGTGTGACTAGATTTTCACGAGATTCAGTCTCCTTTCCTATAACCCATAGATACCATGTAGAGTAGAGTTTTCACTCAAGAATTTCCACTCAACCCTCTAGATATATCAGTTTATTATCAATTATCCAGATCATTGAGATGAGTAAACATTGACGGGAGCATATGAAACAGACTAGATGTAGATTTCGTAGTTCTATGTAGAGTATGTTTTCATACTCCTTGAGACACGTTGTACATGTACTAGTGTTCTCACCTCCATTCTATCACAAAGAGCTACCTTCAGTAACAGTTAGTGGTTGTATACATAGGCACTAGAGCCATAATATACAGTAGAGTCGTAGCAGCTATCCTTGTTCTCTTCTAGAATAGAGTGAGATACTTGACTTGGGACTAGTCAACAATGACCCACTGAGTGGTCCAGTTCCTTATACATGGATACCTGAGAGTTAGATCTAAACTGGCAACGGTGAGCTATGTAGCTCATTACCCTATACACCCGTACCTTGCAGGAGACTCATAGCACACCTTAGGATGGCTGTAAGACCTAGAATAGAGTTTCCTTCGAGTGCATGTAGTTGACTTTTCACATTGATGTGGATCAAAGAGACTTGGGCAGATGTTAGCATGTGGTTGCAAAATTAGTTTTAGGCCGTTAACCGTGTTAGTATGCATTATTTATTATTTTTGGGTGGGTTAATAGGCCTAGAACATGTTATTTTATTTTATTGAGCATAGTTTATTTTTTTGTATTTTATCATATTTATTTAATATTTCTTTGAATTTATTTATTATTATTTACTCAAGTCAGCAACAAGTTAAGTTTTATTTACAAAATTGCCCCTCTTTTCTTGTTCTCCACCCAAACTCTGTTTCTTCTTCCCCCTCTCACTCCAACACCCCCCCCCACCCTCTCCTATGTCCTCTCTTTGCCACAACACCCCATCGCCGGTGACCTCGCCACCATCCACACAACTGCCAACCAACGCGGTTGCTGCCACCTAGACCTTCCTTGACTTCGAGCACCAATGCATGCACCCAACTGCCACCTCTCTCGCCACTGTGGCCATGTAGCAAACCACCGGCCAAGTCGACCTCGTCCTCCCTTGGCCATAGACATTTGTTAACTGTTTAAAGTATACAATATTTACCAATTTTTTAATGTGATTTTGTATTTCCTGGATATAAATATTATTAATTAGGTGATATTTCTCGTTATATTCTACTTAATTAATATTTTATGAGATATGCTTAATTTTGGAATTTTAATGAAGAAAAATATGAAACAAATTAAGCTTTGGAATTGAATGGTCATGGCACTTGGCCCCACCCGATAGCTACAATTTATGGTGTTAACAAAGCTCGATGAGGATGGATATACATAGCTTCAGCTGAATTTGTGTATGTCGGGGAGTTGGAAACTTCATCGGACATCATAATCAATTAGACTACATCGAGTTGTGGATTCCTTCCACAAATTCTTGTATCTCCTGGGTATCTCATCTTCTATATAAAGGAGTAGTTATTTCTTGTTTGGTATATTTCAACTCTTGGCATAAAAGTTTAGTGAATTAAGTAGTTCTAGTTGTTGTAATTTTTAGTACTTTTTATAATATAAGTTCATTTCTTTCTTTTATAATGTTTTTTTTAATTATAGAGTAGTCCCTTATTTCATTCTAGAGAAAAATGGAACTTAACATGGTTTAAATTTCAACCTCTTACTCTTTTATTCAATCAGACTATTTGAATTATCATGTTCTAAATGCTAAGAGTAGATTGATCGGCTATTGCTTAGATCATGAGGTTTAATTAGATTTCCGGAGAAATTAGTTAGATTAGTCATTCATAATTTATCATACGACGAGTCTTTTGACTTGTTTGTCGTTGTTGTTGGGCGATACACAACATCGTATGCGATTGTAAGTCAAATCTTAATGCGTTATTTTGTTGATTAATCAATTATCACCGGGAAGTAAAAATTGAAGCAAAATAATAGAAGCATGAAGGAGCGGGAGCCACCATGTCATATAACTATCTTAGATCAACAATCCGAGGAAATAGAAGATAAGTGTAAGATGTGTTCAAGGTTAAATTCATGTTAAGGAAAATTCGACTCTAGAACGAGTTTAATCATTGTAACTTCTCCTTTAATTTAAAGTTATTATTTAGATTTAGTTAAATCAATTTTTTTGTTTTGTTCTTCATTCCATTTTCTTGAATTAATTTAAGGAAATTCATTTCTCTATGGGATGATACTCGAATTTATCATTATATTACTTGTTTTGATCGTGTATACTTGCACGCTATTAAAGTTATTCAAACAAGTTTTTGGTGCCATTGCCAGAGAGATCGAATTTTCTTAGTTAATTTAGGAATAGAATTTTGAGTCTTGGCATGTTAACACCCCAAATCCGGTCCAAGCTTGTGAACCGAACCGGCATGTTACAGGCCCCGGTTAGGTCGGCTAACCCGAACCCAACTCGTGCGGATCTAATCTCGGCGTCCTAAGATGAAGATATTACTCGTCATGCATGAATGAATGCACAAAATCCTAACATGATACTACATGGATGACATGCAAACTAAATTACACACCATCACAATTATGATCAAAATCAATGAAAATTCTAAAATAAAACAGACAGAATTTCCCCTAAAAGTGCAATTAGGGTCACCCTGTCAAATACTATATATAAACATATATGTAAACATGTATCTATACATCACGCAACTTCATTCACACAATCTGTCATCGTGTCTTAGCATTCAATCATGTCACATCATCATATCTTATCATCATCTCATGACATTCAATCATATCATACCATGTCTTAGCATTTCACAACATCCGCAATATAATAGTATCATAAACAAAATATAACCACTCAATCGACTGACATGTGTGCAAGCGACAACAATGCTCCTCCGTCCTAGCTGGCTCCTCCAACTCTGATTATTACCTACATATAGTATAAAGACACGTCAGTAACAAGTGTTACTGGTCCGGAAAATAAAATAACTATAACAAGCTGGCTATGAGAACAAACTCTCATATGAAAGAAAACATCATATACTCCACGTGAACACTCTGAAGGGCACTACTGAGGAGCCACTGGGCTGCAGACCTGGTAGCATCCCGAACTTACTGATCTGCTGCTGGTACTGTGCCACTCTCGGCACTTCTTTTTCAGTACTTCACGTGAAATTTTATCCTAAGCCCTCTCCTTACCTCCATATTTCTCCTGGCCTTGAGCACGAAGGCCGAGTACTCTCAGGCAGTCACCTTTAGTACCCTTTGAACCACAAGTCCGGACATGCACTATACTAAATCAGTACTCGTTAACCTCCACATTCTTTGGGTGTGAGGAACTCAAATGTGGAGTTGTCAAGATCCCTCGAGAATGGAACAATCCGCTGGCACTAATCCAGAGCCTGCTTTGACTGTCACGACATCCGCTTATGGTACGTGCAGTCGGTTTCTCCATCTCTTGTCTCACTGAAAATGTGAAAACTACATATATATATAGTGGCTGGGTAGGGATTTATATAATAGGCCCGAAGGCAACTTGTGGTGGATCTTGTTTTCGAAATCATCCTCGAGGGATCTCATCCTCGAGGGGTTATTAATCCGGAAATCTGTTCGGCTAGATGGCCCGAGTTAAGTGGGATCCAATAAAACACCACTTAACCCATCCTGCAAATAATAAGATAAACATACAATAGAAAAACGTAAAACAGAATCGATTCCTAAACGGACCTGGTAGAGGCGGCGAGCTCCTACTCCATACCTACACATAAAAACTAAATACTAACGCCCACTAACTACATGATGCATCAAAATCAATGAATATCACACGACATAATAATCGTCCCTCAAATAATCGATCAATAATCAATAATCATAAAAGTGAAAATAATTCTATCATCCTATTCATTCCAATTTATCGTGTTTCCTAAGTTACATCGTGCTCAATTAGCATGCTTATACTTCATCTCATTAGATCACATACTTAATCTCATCATGCCCATCTTTACTTCATTCATAGTATGGCATTCATCATGACAACTAGTTAATTCTAGCATGTTATGCTAACAATCATAATCAATTTTAAATAACTCAATCGGAGGTAATTATACCTCACGTAGTCGGCAATCGGCGACGGCTAGGGTTCCGTCACGTGTCTCGGAGCTCAAATTCGGCGCTCATCAGCGTCCAAAGCTCAATCGAGCTCGACTGGGTGAGCCCCGCGGAAGATCCGGTGAATTCGGCGAATTTCAGAAATTCCGGATTTTTGACGGTTTCGGCGGTTTTCCGGCCGCTTCGGCGGTTTTCCGGCGACAGTCACCGGCGGCGTCTACTGGTCGGAAAGTGGCGTGTTGGGTACCCTTGGAACCAGCTCGGCGTGCCCGACTCATCTACAAAGTCGACGCGGCCAAAGGAGGTGGCGGCTCGCCGAAAAATGCATAAAACCGAGCTGGCGGTGATGGTGGCTAGATCCGGCCGGCCACGGCGGCGATGGCCTCCGTTCCGGTCGGGGAAGGTCGCTGGAGGGCTGAGGGTGCTGAGGCGACCGACTGACCGCAGCGGCGCCGGTCGCCGGTGGCGGAATTGGCGACGGAAGCGTAAGGCGGGCGCGGCATCGCGGCGTGGCTTCCTCGCTTCGCGGCGGCCCGATGGTGTTGGGACTTGGTCGGGAACGCACGGCGACGTCATCACAGGGCTAGGCGGCAACGATCGGCAGCCAGGCGGTGCCGGTAGCGATGGCGGCAATGCGCACAAGGGCTGCGTCGGGCAAGGGTTTGGGGAAGAAAAGAAGGGCACAGGGGGTGTGTGGTGGCAAAGTCATAAATATTACTTGACTCGTCTCCGACTCGAGTCAAAATAATATTTAAGTCGTAAAAAAATTCCAAAAAATTTGGGAAAAATCCCATAAAATCAAAAAACACCCAAAAAATCATAATGATATGCTCTACAGCTCTCAACCCACCCAAAATGCCCGTAACGTGTCCTAACGCGGTAAACGGCCTAAAACTAATTCTACGATCCATTATATATATCATAATAAAAAAAATGAACTGCACACTCTCATATATTCTGATAACTCATTCTTTTCTAGTGTGTTCATGACGTTATCATCATATACTTGGGTACACATGACCCTCATGGCTCATACACGAGACCGGCGTCGGCTCAGTACACATGTTCTGAAACTTACTCGACTTGAAAATAACGGTTGAACTGACCGTTTCTGAATATAAAACCCTGACTCGAATTGTGGGTTTTACAATAATAGTGTATTCAGAACTTGATCAGAAATATGTGGAACTGACCTTAGTTAAGCTGATTGGTCAACTCTATGAATTTTTATCATGATATCAGATTGTTTGGTTAGATGTGAGCAGGGTATGTTATAGTGCTAGCAGAGGTAGAATAGGTATAAGATTCCATCTTATACCAGATCTAGATGTGAGCGGGAATCTTACAGGATTGTCATGATGGGCTTAGAGATCCACTAGTTCTGTCCATCGCATAAGTGAGTTGGATGATTGACTAGGTGTTCGTGTCTTGCATGTCACCACATTAGTCTTGTTTCCATGGGACATGGTGTACATGATGGGAATGATTTTAAAAAGAAAAGGGTAACAGTAAGGAGCTTGAAGTATAGAGATACTGGCAAGATTGATGGCACATGAGATAGACCACTTCAAGAAGATAATGATAAATGGGGTAACAGTAAGGAGCTTCACCACCTCCCCCCTCTTCCACTAGTTTATGACCTACAGGCAACAGTTTTGGCTTCTTTGCTAGATTGAGGTCTCGATATGATGAGGAAGAGATCAGGACCACCATTGCCTATGAGATCTAATATTGACCAGATTCTATCAGAGATAAGGAACAAGATCAGTGATTACAGTCTGAGGGCCAGTTAGCACTGATAGAAACAGCCACTCTATATTTCAGGAGATCAGTGTGGGTCTAGCATAGGTTTACCACCATATGTGTCAGCACCATGATCCAAACCCCTACAGATCAGACACGCATTGTGGGACAACCTGAGCCGAGCTGTTAGTAGCCAAGATATGTTAGAGACAGTAGTGGATTTATGATTCATATGATTAGGATTAGATTTTTTCTGCATCTAGGTAGCATGGTTACCGACAGAATTGTACAACCACCGACAGAGTTGCACAATTGCCAACCGAGTGCATAACTGCCGACCGAGTTGCACGACCGCTAACCAAGTCACACAACCACTGCCGAGGTGCACAGCCGCCGTCTGAGATGCACTACCACCGACCAAAGACACACTACCACCGTCCATGTATTGCTCATCCGCCGACTGAGTAGATTAGTTAGATCTTAGTAGGGCCACAACTTGAGGAACAAGACATAGCTACAATGGAAATTAGCAGAACAATGTAGAGTTAGGAAAAGTGAGGTTATTTGGATGAGATGGCATAGGATCCGACTTCACAGCTCTCTTGCAATTAGTGTTTTGACCTAACACCCTTGGGTCATATGAATATTGCAAGACAACCCCATCAGACACTGTTAGTGACAGTCTCATAGGGATGCGCATGGATAGAATTAGGGAACATAACTGTATGACCTTCAGATGGGACGGTCACAATGATCCGATTGTGCAGATTGCATGATAATACATGCATGGACCATAATCAGCATAGATCAGATGGTTAGTAGACAGTCACACACGCTGTTGAACCCATTTAGTGATGGGGCAACCAGTGATAAGAATTCAACTTGTATTAGAGGATTGGGCATAGATAAAAGGTTAGTGAGGAAGTGTCCTTTAGAAGGATAGTGATTCCCTTGTGTTTCGCTAGCACAATTAGGTTCTCATCTTGAGACATAGGATTGAGCCTTGCCCTGAGTATAGAGGTACCTTTATGGTACTGATTAGGGATTATAGTTCAGGTAGATGTTTGCAGATCGACCTTTTGATGAGGATTTCATCCCAGCCTGAGAGTGATGTAGATAGAGACTTCAGAAAGTGTGATATCAGTGTATGCTCATCTTGATTGATAGCCTTGTTTGAGAGTCTACCACAATGGTAGTACTCATGTGGGTAAAGATTAGTACTACAAATCAGTATGGGATGGCTGGTCACACACCACTGAAGAGCGGACAAGACACATGTCAAACCTCATTATGAGTCCCCGTAGACTTGAGGGGAGACAGTGGTTCTTTGGGTAGTCTGAACCCTGCCCGTTTAGAAGTGCGTGCTAGTACAGTATTGAGAAACATGTGCCTACTGTTAGCTGATTGAACTAGAGCCATTTAGGAGCCATTTCTGAGATTTGTCAATGATTGACTGTTCCACAGCCTGATCACCTGTGGCATAGGGAATTATGGTGATCTTAGAGACAAGTCCATAAACCTACCGATATTTTGGCCACCCAATACGCTACATAGGGATTTCATCTCACCTACCACTTGCATGACACCTGGACCTCACCATAAATTAGAGTGGCATACCCATGTAGCAGGTTTTTCTTAGCTTAGTGGATTCCCCATTTACCTGACGTCAGATACCACCTGTGAGGATGAGACGCCACCTATTGAGAGTTCTTGATTAGTGTGACTAGTTTCCACGAGATTCAGTTCCCTTTTCTATAACCCAAAGATGCCAGACAGATGAGAGTTTTCACTTGAGATTTCCACTCACCCCTCTGTATGTATCAGTTGAAGATTGAGATGAGTATACATTGACCAAAGCACATGCGACAGACGAGATGTAGACACTACAACCCCATGCAGAGTATGTTATCATACTCCTCGAGACACACTGTGTATGTACAGGTGTTCTTACCTCCTTTCAACAGTAGTTAGTAGTTGTATAGATAGACACCCGAGCCATAGTATATAGTAGAGTCATAGCAGATATCCTTGTTCTCTTATAGAACGGAGTGAAATGCTCAACTTAGGACCGAGTCAACAATGACCCAGTGAGCGGTCCAGTATCCTTATAGAGGGAGACCTGAGAGTTGGAACTAGATTGGCGACAGTGAGCCCTACAGCTCATTAGTTTATACACTCGACCTAGCAAGTGACTCATAGCATACTTTAGGTTGGTGGTAGGACTTAGGAATGGAGTTTCCTGCGAGTACATGTAGGTGACTTTTCACAGATGAGAATTAGAGGGACATGGGTAGATGCTAGTAGGTAGGTCTTAAACTCGATGTAGTTCTCCTAGACATAGCTCAGATTAGAACCTTGCGATACTCTAGAGTATCTTGCTTGATCAACCCAGTATGCCCTTAGGGGTGACCTAGGGTTTTTCGCCGAGTTACCAATAGGGATCAAAATAGAAGAGAAGGATGATGGTCATGTCAGAATAAGCACAGACAGATTAGAAACAAAATGTTGATACTGACAGCATCACAAAAAAACTACCATGACGGTGCAGCTATAGTGAGGATGTACATGACTTTTAAAGAGTAGAGGATACAACTGATGTGTATCCAAGGTTTAGGTTTCAATTTCTGTAGAACCTCCTTGAGTTGAAATTTTCACGACGAAATTTTTATAAGGAGGGAAGATTGTAAAACCCACGATTTGAGTTAGGGTTTTATATTCAAAACCGGTTGGTTTGACCGTTAGTTTCGAGTCGAGTTAGATTTAGAACACGTGTACTGAGCTGACGCTAGTCGTGTGTATGAGCTATGAGGGTCATGCGTACCCAAGTATATGATGATAACATCATGAACACAACAGAACAGAATGGGTTATTAGAATAAAAGAGAGTATATCAGTTATTTTTTCTATATATAGTGGATTGTAGAATTAGTTTTACGACCGTTTATCGCGTTAGGACGCGTTACAAGCAGTTTGGGTGGGTTGATAGTTCTAGAGCTATCATTATGATGTTTTGGTGTTTGTTTGATTTTATGGGATTCTTCCCAATTTTTATGGATTTTTTTTAGGATTTACGGTGACTTAATTATTATTCTTAACTCGAGTCGAAGACGAGTCAAGTACTATGTACAAGTTTGCCACCAGCCCTTCTCTTCCCTCCCAATGTTTTCTTCCCCAAACCCTTGCCCTGACGCCGCCCCCATGCAGCATCGCCGCCGCCGTTGTCGTCACCACCCAGCCGCCGATCAACGCTACCTAGCCCTGCCACGGCGTGGCCGTGCTGCCCTGACCAGACCCGGCCACCATTCAGCCTCCACAAAGCCGGACGGTCGTGACTAGCATTGTGCCCGCGTCGTGCATCCATCGCCGATCGCGCTGCTGGTGACCGTCACCGCCACGATCGAGTGGTCACCTTGACGTCTTCGACCAACCCTCGACCCTCCCTGACAGGAGCGGAGCCTATCGCCACCCAAGCTGGCCGGATCTAGCCACCCACCACCGCCACCTTTGTTTTAGCCATTTTCCGGCGAGCCACCGCCTCAACCGACTACGTCGACATAGTGGATGTGTCGGGCTCGCCGAGCCGGTTCCAATCGTACCCAATATGACCACTTTCCAGCCAGTAGACGCCGCCGGCGACTCTCATCGGAAAACGACCGAAAGTTACCGGAAAACTACTAAAACCTGCCAGAAAATCACCGAAAAATCGAATTTGCTGGAATTCGCCGAATCTTTCTAGGAGTTCATCCGGTTGAACCCGATCGAACTTCGGACACCAACGAGTGCCAAATTCGAACTCCGAGACGTGCAACGACACCCTAGCAGTCGCCGATTGCTGATGACGTGAGGTATAATTACCTCCAATTTAATTATTTAAAATTTATAATTGTTAGCACAGCATGCTAAGATTGAATAATTATCATGATAAGTGTATGAGTATGAGTGCAGTGATGATTGCATGATGCAATTAATTGAGAATGAAGGTTAAGTGATCTAATGAGGTAGATCGAGTCTCAGCATGATATGTGATCACGACGTAACTTTGAAAAACACAATAAAATTGGTATGAATAGGATGAGTAAGAATTATTTACATTTATGATTATTTAACTTTTGCTGGATGTTGATGATTGAATTGTGTGTGATGTTCATTGCGTTTGATGCATCACTTAGTTAGTGGGCATTAGTATTTAGTTTTGATGTGTAAATACGGAGTAGGAGCTCGCCGCCTAGGCGCAATGACACGCTTGGAGCTTCTACCAAGTCTGTTTAGGACTCGTCTCTGTTTTACGCTCTTTTCTATTGTATGTTTATTTTATTATTTGCAGGACGGGTTGAGTGGTGTTTTATTTGATCCCACTTAACCCGGGCCATTTAACAGAATTGTTTTCCGGAATAATAACCCCTCGAGGATGATTTCGAAAATAAGATCCACCATAAGTTGCCTTCAGGCCTATTATATAAATCCCTACGTAGCCCTATATATATGTAGTTTTCACAATTTCAGTGAGACGAGAGAAGGAGAAACCGACTGCACGTACCATGAGTGGATGTCGTGACTGTTAAAGCGGGCTCTGGATTAGTGCCAGCAGACTGTTCCATTCCCGAGGGATCCTGACAACTCCGAGAGATGGAATCTTATACCTATTCTACCTCTCCTAGCACTATAACATACCCTGCTCACATCTAACCAAACAATCTGATATCATGATAAAAATTCATAGAGATGACCAATCAACTTAACTAAGGTCAGTTCCACATATTTCTGATCAAGTTCTGAATAAACTGTTATACAAATAACTTATGAAGAAAAATCTGCATGTAAAGAAAATAAAAAGAAACATACCTGCCAGCTAGACTTGGAGCAGTCTTTGCACACTCATCACCTATAAAAGTATCTTACATCTTAATTAGCCGAGAATGACTCTGATACCAATTCTGTAACACCCCAAATCCGGTCCACGCTCGTAAACCAAACCGGCATCTTGCAGGCCCCGGTTAGGTCGACTAACCCAAACCCAACTCGCGCAGATCTAATCTCGGTGTCTTAAGATGAAGATATTACTCGTCATGCATGGATAAATGGACAGAATCCTAACATGATACTACATGGATGACAAGCAAACTAAATTACACACCATCACAATTACGATTAAAATCGATGAAAATTCTAAAATAAAACAGATAGAATTTCCCCTAAATGTGCAATTAGGGTCACCCTATCAAAATACTATATATAAACATACATGCAAACATGTATCTATATATCGTGCAACTTCATTCACACAATTTGATATATTGTTTACTCACAATCTATTCATGTTTCACATTCTGTCATCGTGACTTAGCATTCAATTATGTCACATCATCATATCTTTGCATTTAATCATATCCTATCATTTCTTATCATTTCACAACATTCACAATATAATAGCTTCATAAATAGAATATTAACCACTCTATCGAATGACATGTGTGCAAGCGACAACAGTGCTCGTCCATCCAAGCTGGCTCCTCCAACTCGTGATTATTACCTACATATAGTAAAAAAATAGGTCAGTAACAAATGCTATGGTCCGAAAAATAAAATAACTATAACAAGCTGGCTATGAGAGCAAACCCTCATATGAAAGAAAACATCATATACTCTACGTGAACATTCTGAAGGGCACTACTAAGGAGCCACTGGGCTGCAGACCCGGTAGCATCCCAAACATACTGATATGTTGCTGCTGATGTCGCTCTCGACATTTTCATACTTCATTTTCTGGTCTCAAATCCTAAGCCCACTCCTTACCTCCATATTTCTCTTGGCCCTGAGCATGAAGGCCGAGTACTCTCAGGCAGTCACCTTTAGTACCCTTTGAACCACAAGTCCAGACATGCGCTGTACTAAACAGTACCCGTAAACCTCCATGTTCTCCGGGTGTGAGGAACTCAAACGCGGAGTTGTCAGGATCCCTCAAGAATGGAACAGTCTGCTGGCACTAATCCAGAGCCCGGTTTGACTGTCACGGCATCCGCTCATGGTACGTGCAGTCGGTTTCTCTATCTCTCGTCTCACTGAAAATGCGAAAACTACATATATATAGGGTTGGGTAGGGATTTATATAATAGGCCCGAAGGCAAACTTATGGTGGATCTTGTTTTCGAAATCATCCTCGAGGGGTTATTAATCCGAAAAACTATTCAGTTAAATGGCCCGGGTTAAGTGGGATCCAATAAAATGCCACTCTACCCGTCCTGCAAATAATAAAATAAACATACAATAGAAAAGAGCGTAAAACAGAGACGAGTCCTAAACAGACCTGGTAGAAGCTCCAAGCGTGTCATCGCGCTAGGCGGCAAGCTCATACTCCGTACCTACACATCTAAACTAAAGACTAATGCCCCCTAACTCAATGATGCATCAAATGCAATGAACATCACACACAATTCAATCATCAACATCTAGGAAAAGTTAAATAATCATAAATGTAAATAATTCTAACTCATCCTATTCATACCAATTTTATTGTGTTTTTCAAAGTTACGTCGTGATCACTTATCATGTTGAGACTCGATCTACCTTATTAGATGACTTAACCTTCATTCTCAATTTATTGCATCATGCAATCATCACTGTACTCATACTCATACACTTATCATGATAATTATTCAATCCTAGTATGTTGTGCTAACAATCATCAATTTTAAATAATTAAATTGGAGGTAATTATACCTCATGTCATCAGCAATCGGCGACGGCTAGGGTTTCATCGTGCATCTCAGAGCTCGAATTCGGCACTCGTCGGTGTCCGAAGTTCGATCGGGTTCAACTGGATGAACTCCTAGGAAGATCTGGCGAATTCCAGCGAATTCGATTTTCCGACAGCTTTCTGGCAGGTTTCAGTAGTTTTCCGGTAGCTTCTGGCGGTTTTCTAGCGATAGTTGCCGGCAGCTTCTACTGGCCGGAAAGTGGTCATATTGAGTACCATTGGAACCGGCTCGGCAAACCCGACACATCCACGATGTCGACGCAGTCAGCCAAGGTGGTGGCTCGCCGAAAAATGGCTAAAACAAAGGTGGCGGTGGTGGGGGCTAGATCCAGCTGGCTTGGGTGGCGGTAGGCTCCGCTCCGGCCAGGGAGGGTCAAGGATTGGTCAAAGACGTGAAGGCAACCACTTGATCGCGGCAGCAACGGGTGCCGTCGGCACAATCAGCGATGGATGCATGATGCGGGCGCAATGCTAGTCACGGGCGCCCAGCATCGTGGAGGCCGAATGGTGGCCAAGTCTGGTCAGGGCAGCACGGCCACGCCGTGGTGGGGCTAGGTAACGTCAATTGGTGGCCGGGCGGCGTCGATAGCGACGGTGGCGATGCTGCACGGGGGTGCCGTGGGGGCAAGGGTTTGGGGAAGAAAACATTGGGAGGGAAGAAAAAGGCTGGTGGCAAACTTGTACATATTACTTGACTCGTGTCCGGCTCCGATCAAGAATAATAATTAAGTCACCGTAAATCCTTAAAAAATTATATAAAACTCTGGAAAAATGTAATAAAATCAAACAAACACCAAAACATCATAATGATATGCTCTAGAACTATCAACCCACCCAAACTGCCCGTAACGCTTCCTAACGTGGTAAACGGCCTAAAACTAATTCTACGATCCACTATATATAAAAATAATAATAATAACTGGCATACTCTCTTATATTCTGATAACTCATTCTGTTCTGCTGTGTTCATGACATTATCATCATATACTTGGGTACGCATGACCATCATAGCTCATACACGCGACTGGCGTCAACTCAGTACACGTGTTCTGAATCTGACTCAACTCGAAACTAACGGTCGAACCTACCGGTTCTGAATATAAAACCCTGACTCGAATAGTGGGTTTTACACCCACCTCCGCCATGGCCGTGATCATCACCAACAACATCTCCACACACGATGGTGATACCTCCCCTACCATACCGATTTTCGGCCGAACTCTGCCAACCACCACCACCATCATGATCCTCGTCGCATGGGCAGTCGATCCTAACCAATGGCACCACCATCCGCATTTTCCATTGACAGATAGTGCCACTCCTCTGATCGGCCGTTTAATCACGTTCGGTTCATCTCCCAGCATTCGCGTCCACGTTCACTTGCCCACATTCGCATTAGCGTTCTCCTGCTTGATCTTGCTCACCAGCTCGCCAACTCATGTCTGAATCCGTCTGTCCAGTTTAGGTCCACCCAGCCAACCCAACCCATTTTATGGTTAACCCAGACCCGGTTGGTTCAGCTCGGTGCGGTTCAATTCTGCTCATTATCAAACTGTTTTCATCCATTCTTACACCGTTTTGGGTAATTCAAAAACCTCTATGTTAGTTGTAATATATATTCATATGATTTAGCATGCTTGGATATTATAAATATGTTTCTTCATTGATTGTTTTATTTATTTATTTTTATTCATATGTTTATCATATATGATGAATGTTTACATGATTATTTGTTATTATTAATATTATATTTACTTATGAATATTAGTCTTATTATGTTTACTAAATTGTATATATTTATTTACTTATTTATATATTTATTTATTTATTTGTTCGTTATGTGTATCTTATTATTTATTTCTATTTAATTATGTATTCTTGTATTGTATGATTATGATATTATTAATATTCATGATTAATGAGTATTAACTATTTGTTTGTTTATTTCTTTATTTATTGAATTATATATATATATATATATATATATATATATATGTTTTCTAACATGAGTATATCTTGATATTTACTTGCATATACCCGTATCTTTATATAATATAATTATATTATTATTTTATGACTAGAATATTGTTCATGTTTATGTATTTATTATTTATCTAATTATCTATGAGTGCATTTTCTTGTTTATTTATTTATTTATTATTATTATGTCTCAATTTTGGCACCACATGTTTAGTTATCAGCTTGTTAGCACTGTTTTCTTTATTAGGATGTATTGATGGTATGAGCACACACCAAGAGCATGAATCATATACAAATGTTAGTATTTTACTTTGTAGTGGGTTCCGATCTAGGTTTCGTAGTCTAAGCTCATCACAGATGTGTAGATACATTTGGAGCTTGGACCACAAGTCTGTAGGACTCTCCCTCTCTGTTTGACTCCTTGAGTATCGAGTTTTACCTTGTTTTAATAAAACTACAAGGATGAGATCCCTTGTTGATTTTTAAACTGAAGATCCGGAAATATATAATATAAGCCTCTTCCCTAAACCTATTATATAAGTAAGCGCATTTTTTTACAGATTTCATGAATAAAAGAATGAGTGGTAGGAGATATGTGTGGACTACACTAGTACTCCTTCAAACCCTGAGGTAGTGCAGTGTATGAAGGTACTGCGTAACGTAGCACATTTCCAAAATTTTTAGCACTAACTTAACTTTTCCTTTTTCCACTCGACTATCATGGCAGGTGTAATATGGAGGTTGTGAGGGCGTTAGCATTGTATGTTTAATATTAGCTGTTCATGCAAGCCGGTATTTGTTTAAGTGATGTTTGCTTACTACCCAGTGTGAGGCAATTCTGAACTTTCATAAGTTTCCATGGGTAATGGAATACCCATTTGCCAATTTATATTAGTTATTTTCCAATCAGTAGCATTCATGACTGATGTTTTTCATATAATATATGTTGGTCTTGCAAATCCTTAGTTGACTTTGGTTGGAGGAGAGATAAACATTACACACACTTGAGCTCAGCACGATTATTTACTTTCTTACTTTTATTTATATTTGATGTTTTTTGACGCGTATTTAACATTGTCTTCCATTCTCATGATATGAAGAAGGTTATTTCGATCTATTTCATCGATCAAGTCGTGCCGACCAGCAACTTTAAACATGACTTGACTCGATTGTAACATTTCTAATTTGGTTCTTAAGTGAACCGAAATCAGGGTGTTACATTACTAATTGCTTCCCATTTTGGATTACATGATATAGTGATAAATATTTCTAGATATCCAAGTTGTTTACAAATTGCTATTGCATCTTGATAATTTTTACTCTAAATCACGAACTTATAGTATGAGAAGAACCCCAAGAAATAACGTCTTTAATGCAATACGAGTTCAAATTTTAGCATTGTTTGATTATACCTAATCCAATTTAGATGTTTCTCGTCAATTGATGTATGCATCTACAATTAACTGATGTAGGAATCGGTTGCTGATGGGTATTGTTGATTTTTTGTCAATATTTGTTCCAACATGTAGGCATAATATTCTCTCATTGTTATTTTTGCTCTCGTTATTTTTTTCTAAATGTATCTTACAATTTTTAGCATACTAGCTCTATATCTATCTTCCCCATATGGAAACAGTAAAGGATATTGTAGAGACAAGAAAGACAAATGTATTTCTGCTCTATGCTGGAGGCCTTGTGGTTTATGTTTAATAATTATATCTCTACCTACTCCATCTATTCCCGTATTGTCGATGATCAAAGTTGTAAACTCATTAAATGTTGGTGTATTGTACTACCTACTATCTCGTACATTGACATGTATTTTTCAATTGTAATTTTAGACATGTCAATGTTGTATCCGTATATCTATCCCTCGTCATCTTCAAAGCCTGCACCAAAGTATTATTGTCATCCATAATTTTAAGAAAATAATCAACTAAATCTTTGTTATCTACATCTTCAGCATTCACAATTTTTAATTTTCTTTCAATTTCATGTTTTGTGTCATATATGTACAGTTGACTAAACCTTGGGTGTTTTCTTTCAAGTGGCTATAATGAACCAATTGGATTGAGGTTTCGGCCATTTAATTTAAACGCATATGGTCCAAGCCTTTTGTTGATTTCACGATCAATATATCCTCCTATTGATAGAAAAACATATGTATTTGAGCATATATACCCATTTAGGGTATATGTCACATATCAACCCATTAATGGCATAAAACAAGCATAATTAAGGCATTAAAGATTATTAAGTAATTAATTTATAACTTAAACAACAATTGTTCACCACAGCGTGGGCACTTGGTTACTCAATTACCTACCGCATGGACATTTGGGTCCTAGTGAACTGATACACTACAACATATATGAACACTTAGGCACTCGTTTCCCGATGCCACGGAGTTATGCAATCAGCAAAAACTCAAATTTCATAATAATCAAGTGCTCGGGCACTTTGATCTCTGCTCTCAAGCATTTGGTTTTCGGTGAAAATCCAAATTTCTCTCACGAGCCAATGCTCATGTGCTCGACTAGTGCCTAGGCGCTTCGCCTAGACCCAAAACACAAATGTTGACACGTTTTTCGTGCATTCAACAACGAAGATCAATTCTTTATCATTTCAACAAGTTTATATGATGCTTCTAAACATACCCATGATAGATTTTTATCAAACCCACTGTTAATAACAATTCTACCATTAAAGCATTTCCATTCAAGAATTTACTATATGTTTGATCTCAATCATCATGAACCACAAATTGATCTAACATGAAGAAAGCATCAATTTATTATTCTTAAAATCAAATAACAATTAGATTTCACATAATTTTGCCATCATAAATTCAGCATTAGAATTATGTTAAAATTACATGAGAATTTTTGTAAAATCAATCATAATCTATGCATAACGAACTCAAACCTAATGAATTCCTGGCCAAACTATCTTTCTTCATCAAAAACAATCATAAATCTTGAAAAACTTTATTCCATGATCTCCACAAATCAAATCACATCCACAACAATCATAAAACATGCACGTATGACAACCTTATCATTAATAATCTATATGGATGAAGAATAAATCATGAAATAACGATGACAGCTAAAGGAGTACCTAAACCCTAACTGCCAAATAAGAAGAGAGGGAGAGAGAGAGAGAAGGCTGTCACATAGAACGAGGTAGAGAGAGAGAGAGGGATGTGAGGGAGAGATGGTTCCCTCCTCCTTAGCACAAGGGCTGTTCGATCTCTTTAGAAATTCTATGTAAATTCAGAATTTTATAAAACAAAACCCTAAACTTCAAATAAAATCTTCAAACTTGCCATTATTATTATTCGGCTCCACCATATCAAATTAAATAAAATCAAAAAATCTAGCCCTACCCCAATTTTAACCTTTCTCTCAACTTAGAAATTTTCGTCTGCAAAATTAAACTCAAGAAATATAATATGAGAACAATTCATTACCTTACATAAATTCCTCAATCAGGTGGGGGTACTCTTTTCTCATTTCTTCCACCTTTTCCTATGAAGCTTCTCCAATTCTTCTATTACTCCAAAGCACTTTTACTAATGACACCATCTTTCTCCTAAAGACTTTATTTGTCTATCAAATATTTTCAATGGCTTCTCTTCATATGTAATGTTTAGTTGCATGTCTAGCTTGTATAATTTGGAATGGTGTGTCTCTCATACCTCACATACTTTTTGAGCATAGATATATAGAAGAGATTGTACACTCTCGCGAGACTAGGTGTCTAACACCCCAAATCCAGTTAACTATTAACTGAACTCGAAATGCTACTAGGAGCCAAACCAATTCTCAATTCCATTAATTTGGTGAACCCAAACTTAAGCAGAAGGGACCTACTCTAAGCATCATAAGATGAAAAGCATGCCACAATGAATGTATGAAATGCACAACCTAGCAGGACGCTACGTGAATGATATGATTACCAAAAAAGATTCACACCAAAAATCGAATCACACTACAATCTATTTAAATATTATAAAAATCCTGTAAATAGACAGATAGGGTTTCCTACTAACAGTGTAATAAGGAAACCACCCTATCCATCATTATAACACAATATATATATATCATATATATATATATATATATTAGATAGCAAAACATATCACAACATCACATCATTTTCCGCTGGAAGTTTACTAACTTCAAAATTACCAACTCCATTCACAAAACATATTAACCATGCATTAAACATCATCAAAATATATCATAACAAGTTTTAGACATTTACCCGCATCACAATTGAGCGTCCTATTGCCAGGCATGTGTGTGTGCAAGTATTTCACTGCTCATTCGTCAAGTCCAACATATCATGTTGTATCTAATGCTCACCTACATATATATAGAAAACCATCAGCGATATTATCATTGGTCAAGAAAATAATTAATATCAAACTATCCATGAAATCTAACTCTCATTAAAATAAAACTCCAGCAGAACACTCATAAGGGTAACTACTGAGGACCCATCGAGCTATAGTCTGGATGGCATCCTGAACTGACTCATCTAATGCCTCTCTTGGCATTTTTCTCATTTATCTTCTGGTCCCTCTAGACTACCAATATATCCTAAACCCTCTCTGATCCTCTATATTTCTCTTGGCCTCGAGCACGAAGGCCGAGTACTCTTAAGCAGTTGCCTTTAGCATCCTTTAAACCACATGTCTAGACGTGCGCTGTATTAAATAGTACCCATAAGCCCCACGTTTCTTCAGGTGTGAAGAACTCAAAACGTGGGTTGTCAAGATTCCTCGGGAATGGAACAACCCTCTCACTAATCTGGAGCCCACTGTGACTGGCACGTACACCTGCTCATGGTACGTGCGAGTCAGTTTCACCATCTCTCGTCTCATTGAACACTCGATAAAAATTTTATATAGCTCTGGGAAAGGATTTAATAATTTAGGCCCAAAGGCAACTTGCGGTGTATGTTGTTTTCCAGAAAATGGTTTGCTAAAATGACCCATGTTAAGTGGGGTCCGATAAATCAACTTAACATGTCCTGCAACATACAATCCAAAGCAACAATATAATAGATCGATAATCAAGAGTACAAGTCCTAAACAGACTTGGTAGAAGCTCCCAATGGGGCATCACACCTATGCGGCAAGCTCTTACACCGAACCCAAACAAACAGGACTAAATTCTAATGCCCATATACTCCCATATGCTTCATGAATGACATGATGGATAAATCAAACAATACTAGGGCAAACATGCATATCCTGATCAATCCAATAAATCCTAACAATCATGTCATATAAATCTATATTCCTAGGTGATCATATCATCAACATCACAAATTTGTTACTATATAATTTAAACATATCAATTAACTAATTATGTTTTAGTCAATTTTTATCCTACATTGACCTCATGTTTGTGTCCCTAACATAATTTTTGTTGTAGCTTGTTTATGAGAAATATATTATTTTGACCTTGACCTAGTATGAATAACTAAGAATTTTTCTTCATGGGTCAAAGTGCTCATAAGATAGGAAGGAGTATGTGCAACCACTTGAAGGAAAGGAGTTGTGAAAAAAAACAAGAAGAAAAGAAGGGAGGAAAGTTTCAAAAGAGTTGAGAGAATTGTTTGATTGTGAATATTCTTATATTGAGCTTACATGGTGGTATTGTATCTACATACTTCATAAAAAAATATTACAAATGATTGGAAACGAGGGAAAGATAAGGAGCATTGAGGGAAGTGCATTTAAAGAAAAAGAAAATCATAGTCACTACTCATGTTGATCATAATGATCAGTTGAAGAAATTTCGTTAGTTAACGAGGCCCTTACTTGTTTTTCCTATTTTTCTATTTTTAAAGCCCTAGCCATGTCCCCGTAACAACCAAATAAATCCCCTGATCCTCACTAATCTCAGGATTCGATTTCATTGATAAAACCCCCTAGACATCAAGCCTTATGATGAACTGATCTGCTTAGACCTATGAGGTTCCCAATTGGTCCAAACTCGGTTGTGTATTCGGGAAGAAATAACTAGTGTGTGAAAATTGCTCATAGCTTTCGCTTGGGTGTAGATAAGTCCATCATTTAATTGTTGTTATCAAGGTTTGGGGTTGACCACTAACATTTTGTTTTGCTATAGACTAGCAAAGTCTAATTTTGGGGGTTTGATACTTCGATGATTAACATAACATTTTGATAGTTTTAGTATATCATTTTTATGCCCTAGCGTTATGTTCCTTACCATTTTTGGCTAAAATTTAAAAGTTTTGAAATATCACAAGTTATAGAACCTATGCATAAATTGGCAACCAATTCTAAATAATTAAAAAATCATATTTTGAAGGAATCTGAATAAGGCTCGTGCACACTTGCATGTCGGATCAAACTACTCTACCACCAACCTAGGATGGGAGGATTTGCAAATCCCTACATGTGCCTTTGACCATGGGAGGAAGTCTGCACACTTGCACCTACTCCCAAACTATCGGACAAATCTACCTACTCCTCCAATCCTCTCTTCTTAAACCATTAAATGGACACCTTGAGGAGCAAGTAAAGAACACATCCAACAACTGCCAAGGATTAAAGGAGACACTCATGTGCGTTGGCTAAAATGGAAGTTGCAAGGAAGCTTCCTCCACTGGTTTGACATTCTCCTACAATTTGTGTCACTTGAACCACCTTGAAGAGACAACTTGGAGACAAGGGGACAAGGATGTATGAACAATCTGGAGTGAATGATGGAGTCAATACCTACTTTGGAGGAAGGAAGCCACCATGAAGTTGTTGCACTTTCAAGAGATTTTTACTCCTAGTGGCCATATATACCTTCCCTCACTCACATTATAGAGGAGATCATACACACATGCCTTAGGGAGATATACATAAATTAGAGGAAGGCATTGGAGGAAGAATACCCACTATTCATCTCTACACCACTTATCCCCCCAAGCTTCACATTACCAATCAAAAGGAGTTGAGGGCTACGGAGAAGAATTGTGGATGCCAAGTTGCAAGGAAGTAGCAGTTCTGAAGATAAGTTCATGTCAGGGCTTCATTGTAACGACCTATCCATTCCGTGCCACAAGCCAAATATTACTATATGAAACTAAGTGTCTCATAAATTAATTTTTCTATTAATTGTCAAGATTTTAAAAACCATGACATAAAATATAACATAACAAATGCTCGGAATAATATAAGCCCCATGAACCAAACCAAAATCCCACTACTATGCAAAATCTAGAGAAAAGAATAGTCCAATAAGAAAGTCCTCCAGCTGTCCTGACTCTACCCATCCTTTCATGTTCATACCTGCGGAGGCAATTCCGCGTTAGGAATAAAAATACTAAGTCATATAACTACAAGAAACAATTAATAAATTCCACAACGTCATTAATTACATCTTTTAGTGATTATGACCTATGCTGAGCTCTTAATATGCCGGGAGGGTGGCTGCCCATCCCGCTACAATCTCATGTTTGCGCATACACGCTACGTAGCCCTCGGCCTATAGTTACCGATATTTGTCATTGACTCACCCTCTCAGTATCACAAGTGCATAATGAGCCGTATTGCGCCATTGCACCCTGTCACCCCTTTTGGCATAGGGGTAAGTATTTAAGGGTGTTGCCCTGTGTCGGACTGAGCCCGGTTGCGCTCGGTCATGGTGGTCAAATGTGGGCTCAGGCCGACCAAGACTCCCACATAGTGATTTTTAAGGGTGCTGCCCCATGTCGGGACTCCCACATAGGAATACATAACATTTTGAGTAATTATACGGACCTGATATTGTTATGAGGCTTACGACACACGATCCTAATTTGAATGATACTTTTTAAAGCATTCCCTTTGTAAGCCAAATGTGCAAATGTGCTCACAAACTATCGACAGGATGCTTCAATTAACGTCAACAGAATTCTCATTTATATTGAAGAATATGTGTAGAATTCAAAAAGTCACTACAATAAATTTTATTAATATGTGTGGAATTCAAGAAGTCATTTTATTAAATTTTATAGAAAATAACGTAATCATACATAACTATATTAAACACAACCATTAGTATGATAACGAAAAGTCAAAAAACTAATTATTAAGTTAATAGGAATGGGTGTTAAATCCTAAAAATTCCATCAATAAAACTTATTTAAACATCCATAAATATAATTGTACCGATATGCTAAAGGTCATAATTGATAATTTATAATATTATTTTTTTCAAGAATTAAATTAATTAAATATTATTTATTATTCATTCTAAGATTTACAAAACCCTAAAAATAACCTAATAAATTTTTTTTTGGGGTTTTACATTCATCGTCATAGATTTGCATAACTTTTCTCTTCTCTTTTTATAATGTTGTCTTCTTTGATGAGCTTCATGTATTATCATTATTTTTTGCAGTAAGACTTTCGTGATCTTAAGTGTATGATGGATTTTGGTAGATATGTAATATATCTTGTTTGTGTTGTCTTTTTGTGCTAATTATGAGTTAATTTCTTCATACTTGTTCTTAATGCATCAAGAGAGTGGCTAACGTTTGCATGATTAAGTGATTTTGTCTAAATCTTGAAATAGTTGGATAGATAATATCTATGGGTGAAATAGTTTACAATTTTAGTTATAGGAATGCATTAGAATCATAGATATTCATATAAGGGAGTTGATCAAAATGCTCCAACTTAGTTTTGTTTGATTAGGAATGTGAAATGATGCTAGGCCGGTAGGTTCTGATAAGATGTGGAAGTTTGTTACAACTAAATTCATTTCCCTGAATATCAACTGCAATTATGTGTAATTTGATTAACATAACAAGATGTGCTACTTATCAACTAAATGTAGTTATTCATCCTAGATACATTTTAAAAAAATTAACTTGTGTTAACTTGGCTATTGTATTCTCTCCTCATGCCTTTGGATCACTTTCTAAATTAAAGTAGTATATCAATTCATGCCCTCACTTGACCTCTTAGTTTTGGAGTAAGTCTTCATTATATCATACACTTTCTATAGATAGCTTAGTAGGTTTGATAACTTAGCTATTATCAAAATAGTAGAGCATCAAATCTTCATGAAAATGATACTCACTCATCACTATATTACTTATTCAATGTGTGTACTTGTGTGATGCATTGAAATAGCAGCACCACAATAAAGCTTATCTAAAGGTTATAGCCAATGTAGGTCTCAACCTTATTCATATAATATCCGAAGAAATTGTCCCACATCTAATATTTACCAAGGTAAAATCCAATATATATGTGGGGATGTACTTATAGATCTTCAACTTGATTAATCACTTTTAAAGAAATGACTATGCCCATTAGTTTAAACTTAGCTCAAGTTGTTACAAATGGTATTAGATTCAACCCAGGACCGTATAGGATAGTGGGCTGTAAAAGTAAGAGGAAATCTAGGAAAAGGAATTTGTGTAAAGAATTTCTTCGAAAGGTGGGATTGCAGAAGCGCATGAAGCCTAAGAAAGGAATTTCAAAGATAAAATTTTCAAAATGATGGGTAGAATGTAATATCCAAAGAAATAGTCTCACAACTAATATTTATCATGGTAAGATCCAACATATAAGTTGGGATATGTCATAGATCTTCATCTTGATTAATCAATTTTGAAGAAATTACTGAGCCCATCAATTTGCACTTATTGGTCTAAATCGTTACAATTCTGAACTAAACTCTTATTCTAGACCACTTCAAACACTTTTGAATATTCAGATAATGAGGCATCCTGATCGTCTTCTACCGTTCTCTTTATATAGCTACATAGCTTCATAGCTTGTGTACGCTTCCAACCACTTGAGCATTAACGTGAAATAGGCTCCTCCAACCTCCCACACATTTTCCATGTCAAGTTTAAGTTAAAATATACTCAAACATAATCAAAGTTTCAAGCTCCACGTGAAATAGGCTCCTTCAAGGTCCATTAATGCTTTCAACCTTTGTTGAAGTCCATGTACAAGTCACCTTGACCAAGACCATGCCCATGCCCAATAAGCTTTATGTCCAAGTCCACAAATAATCCAAAATGTTACCACATTTCCGAATTACTCCATATGAAATTGAACTTAGAATCTCCTTGCTCTAGTTCATCCAAATTTTATCTTAGAGCAAATTATCATGCAATTAACATGATCAATGTTTCATCATCAAAATTTGAAGTACACTAGTTTGAGACTTAACAATCTCCTCCTTTTTTATTATGACAACATATGCAACTTGTAACATGGTTTTAGGCCAATCCTCATGAAGCAACCACTGAAGATTAACTTCTTCACTCTAGGTCCTTAGCTCCAACAAGTTTCTTCAACACTTGAAGAAAGCCAATAGCCAAGTGTGGTTCACAATATGTCCTTTTGCTTCACGAAAGCATTAGTATTTTCATTCATCTAAAACATAGTCAAAATAAAAATTTAAACTTATGAGATGATGAAAGTTAAAACAAACCCTCCCCTACATTTACTATCACACTCCCCCTTCATTCAATAAACACTAAAACATTATTTCTCCCCCTTTGTCATCTCAAAAGGACACTACATACTTGAGGGAGAAAATAACAGAAACTATTCTTGCCGAGGAGGGTTGTCCGGGTTATATGCGAAGTGATATCCCCTCAAAGGAGTGGAGTAGGAAGTCCAAAAATCCTAAATTAATCTTTCTTGGTTCATTTCCACTGAACCAATCGATCATCAAAATTACTCATTCTGTTTACTTAATACTCCAAATTGCTCACCATGATTGATCAAAAGAGCATCCATTGAGTCAAATTGAGTGTTGGACAAAGCAAAATGACTAGCAAAATTATCATTCTCATTCGGTTTAGATGGAACTTCATCAGTTATAGGAATATCTTCCCTGGTTCTTTCATCATCCGAATCCAAATTGGATTCCCTAATTGCACCAATTGCTTCTAGGGCTTCATTTAATTCCCTTTCCCCTCCATGCATCTTCATCCTCATCAACATTATCAAGAGAATTGAGCTCTATCCCAGACCTTTTTTTATTTTGGAAGGTTGAACGAGGCTCAATTGGTGTAATATTCACCATCTGAACTAAGACCACTCCATCATATTGGTTGAGTCCACTCTATTTCTTCAAAAATATAAAAGTCAACATCCGAGCATATGGTAGGCCAGATCTTCCTTCATTCCTACAACAAAACATGTTATTTAAATCAAAATAGGAAGGTTAATTTACTTTAAGGTGGGAAATATCCAAACACATATATGTCGAAACTGCTAACATCATTTAGATGTGCTCCTTGGGGTAGCACATTTGTTATAACACCCCGATTTTGATTCACTTAAGAACCGAATTAGAAATGTTATGATCGAGTCAAGTCATATTTAAAGTTGTTAGTCGGTAAGATTGGATCAATAAAATAGATCGAAACAACTCGCTGGGTGTCATGAGAATGGAAGGCATTGTTAAATATGCGTGAAAACACATCAAATATAAGTAAAATTAAGAAAAGATATAAATGCACTCAGCTCAAGTGTGTGTAGCATTTATCTGTCCTTCCACTAAAGTAGACTAAGGATTTGTAAGACCTACATATATTATATGAAAATGTGAGTAACGAGTATTACTAGTCCTAAAAATAACTAATACAATCTAGTAAAGGGGTATTCCATTACCCACGAAAATATATGAAACTTCCAGATTGCCTCACACTTGGCGGTAAGTAAACATACATAAGCAAGTGCCGACTCATATGCACGACTCATATTTATATTCATACATACAACGTTTATACCCTCACATCTTCTATATTTCACCTCCCACGGTACTCAAGTGGCAAAAGGAGAAGTTAAGTTAGTGCCACAAATTCTAAAATGTGTTGCATTACGCAGTACTCTCATACACCGCAATACCTAAGGGTTTAAAGGACACTAGTGCAGTCGGATGGTTTGAATTATCCTCTTCTAAATGCTAAGAATAGATTGATCGCCTATATCTTAGATCATGAGGTTTAATTAGATTTAAGGAGAAATTAATTAAATTAGTCATTGATAATTCATCATAAAAGGAGTCTTTTGACTTGTTTGTCATTGTGGTCGGGAGATACACAATACCGTATGCGATTGTAAGGCAAATCTTAATGCATTGTTTTGTTGATTAATCAATTATCACCGCGAGGTAAAAATTGAGGCAAAATAATAGAAGCATGAAGGTGCGGGAGCCACCATGTCATATAATTATCCTAGATCGAAAATCCGAGGGAATAAAGGATAAGAGTGAGATTTGATGAAGATTGAATTCATGTTAAGAGAAATTCGACTCTAGAACGAGTTTTATCATTTTAACTTCTTCTTTTATTTAAAGTAATTATTTAGATTTAGTTAAGCCAATTATTTTTTTGCTCTTAATTTTATTTTCTTTAATTAATTTAAAGAAATTCATCTCTTTGTTGGAACGATACTCGAATTTATCATTATATTACTTGTTTCGACCGTGTATACTTGCTTGATATTGAAAATATTCGAACAAGTTTTGGCGCTGTTGCGAGGGAGATTGAATTTTCTTACTTAATTTAGGATTAGAATTTTGAGTGTTTTTCTTTTCTTTTTAGATTTTAGTGTCTGATTATTCTTTTTACAAAAACAAAAAAGAAAAAAAGAAAAAATAAACTCTATCATTGTCTTCTTCCTTGCTATTATTTATTATCATTTGTTTATGCATCGATTAGTGCGGTCGCCCTTGTTTTCTTGTGATCTAGGGATTGAAAGGACTTTGAGAAACTTGTGTGCCGCTGGAAGAAGAGCACAAGAACCAATAGAAGAAGAAGTCATGCACCCATTGAGGACTACCGGAGTTTTAGAATTAGATGCACTTACTGCTTTATCTGGTCAGGTTAGTGTTTTAGCTAATCATGTTCAAATTCTTAATATACAGGGACAGGTTAAAGCTGTGGAGCCAAGGTGTGAATGGTGTGGACAAGGACACTTTACAGATCAATGTGCAACTGATCAAACAAACTATGTAGGCAACTTTAATAGGAACAACAATCCCTACTCAAACACCTACAATGCGGGCTAGCGCAATAACCCCAACTTTTCATGGAATAATTATCCACAACCGGCTGTTGTTCCCACTAATCCACCACCACCATCACAACATTCTCGACCTCCTTCACTTTTTTCAACCACAACAACCGAATTTGATCCAAATGTTCAATTCCATGCAACAAATTATGCAACAAAGTATGGAATAATTTATGCAGAATCAGCAAGAACAATAACAGTTTATGCGACAAGTTATGGTGCAATTAAACAAGGAAGCAAGTGAGCGACCCAAGGGTGTACTTCCTAGCCAACCAAAACAACCAAGGAATGATGGTCAAGAGCATTGCAAAGCTGTAACAACCCAGAGTGGTATTACTTTAAAGGAACCATTTCAGCCAAATGAAATTAAGGAAAATAATGAAAAACCAAATAGCAAACATGAACTCAATACATTGGCTAGCTTACTCGGATGCAAAGGGGATCAATTTAGTAATTCATTACATAAAGCCATAAATTCTCTTTGTGAAGAAGATATTGATGTGGATGAGATGGTTAAAGTATTAGATTCATAACAAATTTTGCCTCGACGATTCAAAGTTGTGGAAACCTTAGATCTATCACTCCACAGATTGCTGCCATTAGTTGAAGTACCACCTATTTTGGAGCTAAATCAACTTCCAAAACATCTCAGGTATATTTTCTTCGGGCCTGAAGACACTCTTCCTATTATTATATCTTCAGAGCTAACTATATTGTAGAAAGAGAAGCTGATTAGAATTCTAAAAGATCATAAATCAGCTATTGCTTGGACTATAGTAGACAAACATGACATCTGGTGTGGTTGCTGGTCATTTTCTCCTGGACAAAAGTTTTGTCCACATGGTGCAATTGAAATTAAGACTGAACAAGGGGATCGATTATTTAAAGTCAATGAAGCATGGGTCAAGTCCAATTTAGTTATTCATGATAATCACCACCAACTAACTGATATAAGGGAGTTCTCTTTCACTTCTTTTTCTTTATTTTTATTTTTGAGGACAATGTTTAGTTTATGTTTGGGGGTGATGCCTTAATTTTGTGCGTATTGTTCATGCTCGACTCATGTTTAGATTTAGATATACATATATATAGTGTAGTTTAGTGTAAAATTTTATTGTGCAATGATATTTTAGTCTCTTGGTTCAATGATAGATACATGTGAATTAGTCTTACCTTTCTTGAGAAAACTTGATTAATTGATATGAGGGATGAACTGAGTAAGATTGCATTCAAGAGTTGGTTCTCTACCTTATATTATTTTCACAATCCTTTGGTTTAGATGATTTCCATGTATGTTTTGCAATAAGGATGTACATGATGGTCATGACTTTTAGAATTTGCCCTAGAGACTTTTGAGGTAAAATATTTGGCTTCCCATGTTGATGGAAAATGATATAGGCATTTCTTTTTGATGGGTCTGGCCCTTTCTTCAAGCCTACCTAATATGAATTATCATTTATACACAATTTAATGGTCTTTATTATACAGATTTGTTTGATTACCCTTATTTTAGCCTTGGCCTTTTTATTGAAAATATATCTAGCTGCTTGAGTCCTACCACCCTAGTGTTTTGAATTCATTCTAAATTCTAACAAGGATGAAACTTTGAATAGTATAGGGGGAAGGCATTGCATTTTATAGAGTGGTGATTGAGTAGATAGTGTAGATTTTCCTGCCACTTTGCTTTATAAAAAAAAACAAAGAAAAAAAGAAGAAAAGAAAAAGATGAGGCAATGATCCTCCACCAGTAAATACAAGATGAAGCAAGAGTCTTCCACTGGTTTGAAATAAAAGAAAAAAAAGAAAAAGCAACAAGCAGTCAATGGAAAATCAAAGCAAAGTTAGCTTCTTATATTGGATCAACTCGATACTACATTTGAGGAAGTTTGTGTCATATTGCTTGGGGATTTGTTGTACATGTATGTCAGGATTTAAAAAGGATTTTTAATTCTAAGGTGCATATTAGCCTCTGATTTTTTATCTTATTTATCCTATTTTTGGTCCCTAGCCCCTGGCCCCGTTACAACCTATAAAGACCTATTGATTCCATTAAATTGGCATTGCCTACATTTGTAGAGACGGGAGTGAAAGGTAAACATATTTAACCATGTGCTTGATTATATTCTCTTGGTTGTAGATGAAAATGAAAAGCCAATGGACTATCACACACACACACACGGAGAGCTTTCTTTTAGATGCGATTGATGAAAGGGAATTTCTAATTTAATTGACATCTGGTTGCCTCTAGATAGTTTGATTAAGAATTATATGAGAACATAATGGGGACTAAGTATTTTTGTATAGTAAAATTTTCTTTGTTACGATATTTTACTCGGGACGCGCAAAAGTTTAAATGTAAGGGTATGTTAAGTGTTTAAAGTATATAATATTTACCTGTGTTTTTAATGTAATTTTGTACTTCCCGAGTATAAACTTTATTAATTAAGTGATATTTTACTTTATTTTTTAGTTAATTAATATTTTATTAGATATGCTTAATTTTGGTGTTTTAATGCAAAAAAAGATGAATAAATTAAGCTTTATAATTGAATGGGCATGACACTTGGGCCCACCCAATGGCTACAATTTATGGAGTTCAATGGAGTCGAGGAGTTGGAAACTTGAAGGGACATCATAATTAATTAGACTACATCGTTTTGTGAACACCCTCTTCAAGTTCTTGTATCTCTATTTCTATATAAAGGGGTGGTCATTTGTTGTTGATCATATCTCATCTCTTGGCTTTGGAGTGTAGTGAAAGAAGTAGTTATAGCTTTTGAATTCTTTTCTGTTCATAATAAAAATTAGTTTGTTTTTTATATTGTTTTCTATTTTTATTATGGAGTAGTTTTATATTTTGTTCTAGAGAAGAATGGAACTTAACATGATTTAATTGAACTTATTTCAAGCTTTTACTCTTTTATTCAATCAGATCGTTTGAATTATCATGTTCTAAATGCTAAATATAGATTGATCGCCTATATCTTAGATCATGAGGTTTAATTAGATGTTGGGAGAAAATAATTCGATTAGTCATTGATAATTCATCATAAGACGAGTCTTTTGACTTGTTTGTCGTTGTGGTCGGGAGATACACAACACCGTATGCGATTGTAAGGCAAATCTTATGCATTATTTTGTTGATTAATCAATTATCACCGCGAGGTAGAAATTGAGGCAAAATAATGGAAGCATTAAGGAGCGGGAGCTACCATGTCATATAATGATCGTCGATCGACAATCTGAGGGAATAAAGGATAAGAGTAAGATTTGATGAAGATTAAATTCATGTTAAGGGAAATTCTACTCTAGAACGAGTTTTATCATTTTAACTTCTTTTTTAATTTAAAGTAATTATTTAGATTTAGTTAAGTCAATTATTTTTTTACTCTTAATTTTATTTTCTTTAATTAATTTTAGGAAATTCATCTCTCTGTTGGAACGATACTCGAATTTATCATTATATTACTTGTTTCGATCGTGTATACTTGCATGATATTAAAAATATTCGAACATCATTACTGACATTTTTTGTATAATATATGTAGGTCTTGCAAATACTCAGTTGACTTTGGTGAAAGGACAGATAAATGTTACACACACTTGATCTCAATGCATTTATTTCTTTTCGTACTTTTACTTATTTTTGATGTGTTTTGATGCTTATTTAACAATGTCTTCTATTTTCATGACACCAAACGGGTGTTTCGATCTATTTTATAGATCGTGTCTTACCGACCAACAACTTTAAACATGACTCAACTCGATCATAATATTTATAATTCGGTTCTTAAGTGAACCAAAATCGGGATGTTACAAATTGGTATCAGAGTCATGTCTTGGTTGATTGAGATGAAAGACTCTTGTTTTGAGTCAAGTGTGTGAAGCTGTCATTAGCCAAGCCAACAAGTATTTCTTTTTGCATTTTCTCAATGTTTTAGATTGTTGCTCAGTCAAATCTGAGCAATGCATGTTTCAGTGTTAATAGAGGAGTTATGAGATGAATATTAGATTATGATTTCAGTAGATCCCAGCATGGATTTCACAGACATGTCCTAATAAGTTTAGAGACTCAACCTTCCCTTTCATTTAGGGTTATCATGTTTTGGGTTGATTGACTTCTTATTAGCATGATGTCTTCCAAAAGCTCTAGTATCATTCAATTGAGCTCCTTGCTTGCTTGATTCACCTATACAAGTACTAGAAGTAAAAGCTTTAACAAAAGTATTGAATTTATTAAAATTACCTCCACATTTGTCTCCTCCTAGACAAAGTTTGCATAATGGGCTCTTTTGCTTTAGAAGCATGTTGGATAACTTTTGAGATGCATCATGCATCTTGTCTAGTTCATCACTCTTTTCTTCAAGATTTAGCACAAGCTCCTTACTAGTTGATATTAATTCTTCAATCTTTTGCTTGAGATTTGTCACTTTGTCCTTCAATCCTTCATTTTTTGAAGTCAATGATTAGACTATCATCTTCATGTCTTTATTGATTTTGTAAACATTGATGAAGTTTTGATACATATCTTCAAATGTAGCTTGGAGTTGTTCATAAATTTCTTCTTTTTATCGTTAACAATGAACAAAAATTCCTCTAAACATTCTCTTAGGTCATTTTCATCATCATTGTCCAATGTGGCCTTTAATATATTTCTTTTTTCTTATCATTTTCCTCTTCTTTGACGAGGTTAAGATACCCATTTCTCATATATCCAAATCCATTACATTCGGATATGGCCTTATTTATTTTCTCACCATTTTTAGCTATGGCCTTATTTTTCATGAAACTCTTAAAGTTCCTAGTGTGAAAAGCCATATCCAATTCTTCCCCACCTCCCATTAATAATTATTGAGCAAGATCTTTCTTTTTCTTCTTGTCTACTTCCTTCTCTTTTTGATCTCTTTTCAAAGTAAGTTCATGAATAATAAGAGAGCCTAGAAGCTCCTCCATGGTGATAGTCTTTAGAGTTTTAGCCTCTTAAATAGCCCTAACCTTTGGTCACCACTCAATAGGAAGTGATGTAAGAAATTTTCTATTAATTTCATCCAAACCAAGGTCCTTGCCAAGATTTTTCAAAGCCATCACAGTTTTATTGAATCGGTTGTCTATAACATTGATACTCTCACCATCTTCCATTTTGAACACTTCATACTGTGATGTGGGAAGGCTGATTTTGGAGTCCTTAACTTGTGATTTACCTTCATGTGTTACTTGTAGAAGCTCCTAAATCTCTTGAGCTAAAGTGTAGCAAGACACCCTAGTATATTCAGTCTCACACAAGAAACAAAATAATACATTCATAGCTTTATCATTTAAGGAATGTGCTTTCTTTGTCTTTTCATCCCATGATCTTCTATCCGTTTAAGGATCCATATGACCATCAAGCACAGCCTATAATAAATTAAAATCACAAGAAGTTAGGATGGTTCTAATCTTACTTTTCCAATAAGTATAAGTAGAACCATTAGAGAATGATGGTCTTGTAGTTGATTGTCCTTCCAAGGCTTTTGCTTTTCTCTCCATGGCCATTTGGTGCTTTCAGGCATCTGAAAATCAGCAATCCTAACCAAACATTCTAATGCCCAATGAAAAGAAAGTTTCAATATGGATCAGAAAACTAAAACAATTAACAATATAGTTATCACCAAAATATGCTAATACATAGATATTGTCCTATGGAGATACTAAACAAATATAAGTGACTATCTGCAAATAACTACAACAAGTGTTGGTGAACAAGTCTAACCATATAAGTTGCAACAATTTATATATAAGCTGAAACTAACTAAAGAACCAAAAGAGTAAGGACAAGAAATTAAACACAACGATTCTTAAAGATGTTCCCAACTGGTATGTCCTCTCTACTACATCATTGTATCCTACGGTCAGATTAGTCTTCTTTGCTTTACTATAGCCAAGCCGAATGAGTGTTACAACCTAAGTATACAACCACTTGTCCATTACCAAGCATGACCCAAGTGCTTCACATGCTACTTGACTCGACCGCATTCAACCTCATGTTGTCTTCACAAGGCACGTTTCTCCTTCACTCTTTAACCTCAAACTTGACTTCACAAGTCAAACAAGCATATTACTCTACACTCCGAGTATCACATGCCACTAGTGTAAACACGCACACACACACACACACTAATCACACATAATTAGTGTTGCAACCACCATACAAGATCAACAAGGTCTTTTACCAACATAAGAGATATAATAAGCACCAAGTGTATCCCAATCTCTTGAAGTCCTAAGGTTGACAATAAAGCTTATCCGAAGCTTGTACCCAATATTGCTCTTAACCTTATTCCGAACTAAACTCTGGCTCTAAGACACTTCATACACATTTGAATATTCTGATAATGGCATCTTGATCATCCTGCACCATGCTCTTTATATAGCCTCACAGCTTCATAGCTTGTGGACCATCCAATTACTTGAGCATTAATGTGGAATAGGCTCCTCCAATGTAATAAACTGATTTCAATTCACATAAGAACCGAATTAAAAATGTTACGATCGAGTTAAATAATGTTGAAAGATATTGGTCAGTAAGACTTGATCGATAAAATAGATCAAAACAACCCGCTTGGTGTCATGAGAATGGAAGACATTGTTAAATATACATCAAAACACATCAAATATAAATAAAAGTAAGAAAGAAAAAAATTGCACTGAGGCTCAAGGTTGCATAGCATTTATCTTTCTTCCCACCAAAGTCGACTCAGGATTGTAAGACCTACATATATAATATAAAATACATCAATAACAAGGGTTACTAGTTGAAAATAAAACTAGTATAAGCTGGCAAATGGGTATTCCATTACCCACGAAAACATAGGAAACTTCAGAATTGTCTCACACTAAGTGGTAAGAAAACATACTTAGACATGTGCCAGCACGCATGCACGACTAATATTCATATTCATACATACAACACTTTCGCCCTCACATCCTCCATATTACACCCATGACTGTACTCGAGTTGTGTTGTGTTATATCCTTCATATTACATCCTTCATATTCTAGAAATGTGTTGTGTTACACAACACCTTCATACTTCACGCTACCTAAGGGCTTGAAGAAGTACTAGTGCGGTCCATACATATCTCCATACCTGTTCATTCTCTTATTCAAATCCCTAGAAATGTGCATACCCATATAATAAGTTATGGGAAGATGCTCTTATTATATATTTTTGAGCTTCAGTTCAAAAACCAACAAGGGATCTTATCCTTGTAGTTTATTAAACATGTTTAGAAATCACACATAAATAGCCCAACATCGAAGGGTCTAATGAAATGCCGCTGAGGTCTTCCTACATCAAAAACACGATTAAACCCGACACATGGGGAGTCAAGAAAATATCAAGTAAAGGGAGAGCCCTACAGACTTATGGTCCAAACTTCAAGCGTTTCTAGACATCCACGGCGAGCTTCAGACTCAAAACCTGCATAAGAACCCACGGCTATGCAAAATACCAACATCTCTATATAATGCATACTCATGGCATTTGCTCACATCATCAGAACATCCTAATAAAGAAAATAGTGCTAGCAAAGCTATAACTAAACATGTGGCACACAAATCGAGATATAATAACAATAAATAATAAATAAATAAATAGACAAAGAATTTCACTCATAGATAATTAGATAAATAATAAATACAAGAATATAAATAATACTCTAATCATAAAATAATAATATAATTATACTCATTTAAATACACCAGTAAACACAAGTAAATATCAACATATACTCGCGTTAGAAAACATATAAAGAAATAAATATTAATTCAATAAATAAACAAATAGTTAATACTCATTAATCATGAATATTAATAATATCATAGTTATGATAATACAAAAATACATAATTAAATATAAATAAATAATAACACACATGCAATCAAACAAAATTTAAATGTGTGAAGTGTGTATAAAATTTAGTAAACATAAAATAAACCAATATTAATAAGGAAATATATCATCAATAATAATAAGTAATCATATAAACATGCATTATGATCAATAAATATATGAATAATAAGAATGAATAATAATAACAAATAAATAAAAACAATCATAACATCCAAACATGCTAAATTACATAACATATAACTCCAAACTAATATATGTGTTCTTGAATTACCAAAAACGGCACAAGAATGGACGAAAAGGGTTTGAAAATGACCAACTGGTCAACTGAAGCAAACCAAACCAAGTTGTGCTGAGTCAACATGGCCTCAGATTAAATAAATTGCTAGGTTGGGTCAGCTAGGCTGGTTTGAAGCTGATGGACATAGACAAACTAAAACTGGTGGACTTAAGCATGACCAGGTGGATGGTGCCCTGTCACTAGAAAACAACAACAGCGGCATGGCTGGGCTCACCGACGGTCGCAATTGATGGCTATAGCAAAAAAGATCATAATGGTGGTGGTGGATCAGCGGAGTATGGCCATTGGCTGAAGGCAAATATGGTTGGAATGGGGCGATATAATCGCCGGACGCGGTGATGTAGCCAGCAGCGATTGTGGACAACGGCAATGGTCATGGGTGGTCTCAAAAGATTGGCCGTCTAGTGAGGAAGCTATGTGGGTTGACGGTAAGCAATGTCCGCCAAGTAGCTGGCCAAAAAATAGTTGGAAATGAACGAACAATGCCACCAGACATGTACGCAGTCGCCGGACGACAATAGTGGCCACGGCAAGGCCGGTGTCCATCTCAAAAGGAAGATCTCGGCAATGGGAAGTTCTCAGGGGGGGGTCAGCTTCTCCAAAGCGACAGCGGCCGGCGGCGAACAATAGCCCAAAAGGTGGCTGCGGTGGTGATGAACAATGATAAAAACTCTATCCCTAGTGGAAACTATAATGGCGCCAATGGTGACGGTGAGTATCTGTCCGATAGCTGGCCACGAGGTAGTCAAGACCGTACCGATCCGGTCGCTAAAGAAGGGCCGAGGTGGCTACAGTGCTACAGGTGAAATCCTCAAAATTGTGGGAATGTCACTGAAAATCAAAGGGAGAATACTAGGGCCGACTCAACGGTTCAAATCTTGCACACATGGCACAATCTGAATGTCCAACAACTCCGTGGTATAGTGGGACCCACATAAGGGTATATGCAATATACATATGGACAGAAAGGTTGGATCGAGACCATCCAAACTCAAAACTAACTAAAGTCATGAAAGTGACTCTATAGGTGGGAATCGAGGCAGGTAAATTGGCCTCGAACCAAAACTCAATCAAGTTGGACCCAGAGAGGCACAATTCGATGATCCAAAATCCCTATGATGCATGCAAATAAAATACTCTAAAAATTTCCAATAGATACTAAACAATGCAACAACCTAGATCTAGTCCTAAAACCCTAGCTAACCCAAAACAAAATCATTTGTATATCTCGTGTATACACTAATAAATCACGCTATGTTGTAGCCTAACTCAAGCTATCATCTGCATGTCGGACATACTCAGCCACTATAACATGCTCATATGGCCTTCTAGACCCCATACTCATATTCTGAAAATTGGTCTAGCTCAAACTCACTTGAACCTACTCAAGATTGGCCCAAACTGGGCAACCTACATGCGGGTAAAACCCTAACCCGAAGCTGGGTTTTACATCTAAACTCCCACACAGTTTTCCCTCTCATGTTTAAATTCAAATATATTCAAACATAATCAAAATTGTAGGATAAAGGTCCATTAAAGCTTTCAACCTTTGTCCAAGTCCATGTGAAAGTCACCCACACCAAGACCATGTCCATGTCCAATAAGCGTTATGTCTGAGTCCATGAATAATCCAAAATGTTACCACATTTTTTAATTACTCTTCAACTAACAAATTATCATGCAATTAACATGCAATTAACATGATCAATGTTTCATCATCAAAATCCAAAGTACACAAGTTCAATACTTAACACGTCTGAGTTGAAATCCTTCTTCAGAGGTAAGTGTCCCTCTCAAAGGGTTCTGAGTCCCCAGTCAGCGGCCCTCCTCTTGGACTGAGTGGACAGCCCTTCATCAAAGCTTCCTCCAGCCATAGGATATGTGAGAGCCACAAAGAATAGTGTGAATGTAACAGACAATTGCTCGGTGAGGAGGATCATGGCCGACGAGCAAAGGGGCACAACCGATTGTGCAAGGGTGCTCGGCCGATCAATTGAGGGCAGCCAAAGATCCTAACAAAGGTGGTCAATGGTGAACAGGGTGATTCTGGTAGCAGTGACGAATACCAGCAAGATCTTGGCAGTGATCGGCGGCGAATCCGAGAGAGGCAGCAATGAGTTCGTTTGTTGGCAATGACAAAATCAGCAGCAGCAATGATTGGCAACAGGTAGGGTTCAGCCGGAATTAGGGTTAGGGTTTTAAGAATTCACCCTTCAAGTACTATTCTTTAGTCAAACAATCAATCGATCGTCAATTGATTGAACTCTTAACTCAACCCATGAAGTTTTTGTCACTGCCTATGTGACGTTCGGTCAGATGAACATCTAGGTGATCAATTATGTCCAACCTTCTTTATCCTTTCAATTGCTTGTCGTGACCCTTTTTTCCAGGTACATATGTATGGTATGGTGTATGCAACCCAATTCTCGGTGCTGCCCGGCTCGACACTCATTGTCTCATCTCTTATTTTTCAATTTTATTTTGAGTTGATTCAAGTTTGGTTTAGGACTAAGTTTCTCATAAGTCTAGTTTGATTGTCGTGTGTTTGGAACCCCTTTCAAATGATCCTAGTCCCCATAAGACCCACAACACGATTCCTGAGGTTGCCTTGGCCGCGTAGGGTGCAAACCCTAATTGCACACGATCTGGTTCCAGTGCAACAGTGCCCTCCAAACTCCGTTGCTCTCGAAAAGGAGGCAAATTAGGTTCTGTTTCATGTGCCCTTGTACCAAGCCCATTCCTAGTTTGGTACAACCTTACCTCTAGGGTCATCAGCCCATGCTTTTGTGGTCTAGCTTTGCAGTGGCTAGCATCCTTGCAACAGGTAGGTTTTTACTTTTCTATAAAAACCCCACTTTTGCAACCTTTCACCCCTTCCTTTGATTACACGGACCTCCTTTGCTTCCCATCCTTCTCTCCTTCCTTCCTTAGCTTCTCCGTGCTCTCCTTAGCCTCTCCAAGCCTAACCCTAGGGCCTAGGGTTGTAGGTTTAGGGTAGGAGACGACAAGAGACTTTCCCTTGCTCTCCTTAGTCTCTCACCCTGGAGTTGTTGCGCTTGTGTTTTTCTTCCTGTTGCTTGGATGTGTGACCAAGTTTATTTTTTAGATATTTTTATCATGTATCTAAATTTTTTAGGAGTATTTTGGTGGTTGTTTTATGATTTTAACATGTTTCATTAAATAGATATGTATTTTTAAGCATGACATCCTAGCCTATTTGCATAGTCTTGGTAAATCTATTATAACTCTTGTTCTACATGGTATTTTCGCATGATACTACTTAAATTTTGTTCATAAGAGAGATCTATACAATGTTAATTGTTCATGTTTCTTATAATGACCAACCCATTCCAAGCCATGAGCCAAGTGTTACTCTATAAAACTAAGTATCTCGTAAATTAATTTTCTATTAATTTTCAACATTTAAAATAAACCCATGACATAAAATTCTTTTTAATTGTACAAATTAAATTCATACTCAAGGAATTAGTTAAAGTTCAAATTCTAAGTCATGTCATAAAATATAATATAATATAACAAATGCTCAGAAAAATCTAAGCCCCATGAAGCGAGCTGAAATACCACTATCATGCAAACAACCTAGAAGCATAAAAACAAACCAAAAAATCAAAAGTCAAATAACAAAGTCCTCCAACTGTCCTGACCCTCTACCCATCCTTCCATACTCACACCTGCATAGGCAATTCCATGTTAGTGATAAAAATACTAAGTCATATAATTACAATAAACAAGTTTATATATCCCACAACATCATTAATTAAACCTTTTAGTGATTATGAGCCTATGTCGAGCTATTACTATGCCAGGAGGGCGGCTGCCCTATCTAACTAAAATCCCATGTATTGCACACACGTTACGTGGCCTATAGCCTGTAGTTATCGATATTTGCCATTGGCTCACCCTTTCGGTATCAAAAGTGCATAATGAGTCCTCTTGTGCCACTGCACTCTATCACCCCTTTCGACATAGGGACAGGTATTTAATATTTCAAGAAGTTAAGGGTGTGGCCCTGTGTTGAACTGAGTTAATTCTTTAAGCCCGGTTGCGCTCGGCGCATGGTGGTTAAATGTGGACTCAAGCCGACCAAGGTTGCTAAATAAGAATATATAACATTTCGAGTAATTATACGAACCTAGAATTGTGATGTGGCACCTGCAACTACGACACACGATCCTATAAACAAGAAAAGATGGAGAGGCTCCCAACAAAGAAAAGACAATACTAGTGGGAAAAAAGTGTTTGAAATAGACACTCTAAAGGAAATGCCCCAAAGAAAATATTTTCCCTCAAGCTCCTTGAATAACTTCTCTAAATCCTTTCCTTTGTGAGCCAATGTACTCACAACTATCAAGAGTATGTTTCGTTTAACATCAACAGAATTCTCCTTTATATGATGAATATGTGTGGAATTCAAGAAGTCATTACATTAAATTTCTATAGAAAAGAACATAATCACACATAACTAATTAAACACCAACCATTTGCGTAATAACGAAAGTAAAAAAATTGACTATTGAGTTAATGCGAATTGGTGTCATATCGCACTCACAACTCCCAATCCCAAAAATTCAATAAATAAAACTGATTTAAAACCATCCATAAATACCATTGTACTGATATGCTAAAGGTCATAATTGATAATTTATAGTATTGATTCCCAAGAATTAATTTAATTAAATAATATTTATTATTTGTTCTAAGATTTACAAAAACACTAAATAAAATAACCTAATTATTTGATTTTTATAAAATCTATAAAAATTGTTTGAGGACTCACTAATTGTCGAATGTCAACATGTTAAATTTTTGGTTAAGTAAAATTCATTTAGGTGGTTAGATAGTTTGAAATTTAGGAGTGCATAGGAATGAATAGTGTAACCATAATTCCCTAGATCCATTTGCAAAATTTGTTGAGCCTAGTGTGAGTGGTGAAATTTGATGATATTTTACCCAAGACATTGGGTTATCTCCCAATACCTTCTCTGTAAAATTCCAAGGCCAATGGTGGGTTCAATAATTGGTAGAAATTCTCCAGGCTACTTTGATCCTAACAGTTCCAAAAATGCCTTGGCATGTGCTTACCTTTTCGAAGCCCGCTCAAGCCCTACCCTTTTGCCTAGGCCATTTAGAATCTCCAAGCCCATTAACGAGGCTTAGGAAAATTGGTGCACAACCCAAGAATACTGATTAGCCCAACCTTAGTTGGCCGTGTTTGTCATGTTGGCCCATAGGACAACCTTGTTAATCTTTATACCAAATCATTAGAGTGCCAAACCCCACTGGTCTAAGTTTAGCCCATTTGGTCACTATTTGGCCTGTCCAAAAAATCTTTCCCTAATGAAACCATATGTGACTTTTCACTAAGTGTACTTGCAACACCAAACCCTAATTAATGTTACATAATGATGTTTAACACTTCAATAAGCAAGATAATTAAGTAAGTCTACTGTGTCGTGCATGTCTAGAGGCCATTGTCTCATTTTGCGTGTTGATGCGATTTGATGGTGATTTAGATTTTATCTCCTTACTAGGATCAAGGAGTGAGCTCACTGAGTTAGGACAAGGGGCTCAACTCATCTAGATCTGTAGGACTCTTCTGCTTCATCTCTGTTTGGCTATATGAGTAATGTTCTAACCGAGTATTAGATGTAGGACGGTATCAGCGACACTTTATTAGATCCCTTCAATGCCACGTCATTCAACCAATTTTTTTGTAGCTTAATAAAACATAAGGATGAGATCTCTTCATGGTTTTGACACTGGAAGATCCAAAAAGCATATGATATAAGCCTCTACCTAAGCCTAATATACAAGTATATGAGTTTTACGGTTTTCACAAATATGAGAGTGAGTGGTATTGGTATGTACTCCTTTACACCCTAAAGCAGTGTAATGTAAGTAGGGTACTGCGAATGCAGTGCATTTTGGAAATCGGGGCACTTTTATTATTTGAAGCCACTTGAGTACCATGACAAGTGATATATAGATGATGTGAGGGCATAAGCATCAGTATGTATGTAAATATGTAACCGTTAATTTTGTCAAACATGTTTTAGGATATTTGGTTGTGTTGGTCTAATCCATTTGCCTTGTGGTGTATTTTAGAAGTTTCATGATTTCTTGTGAGTATTAAGATACTCATTTGCCCGTATTATTTTATCAATAGTTATTTCTAGACTGATAATTATAATTGTTTGATTGCTTACATTTTTCCTATATCTATGTAGGTGTGTATTCATTTCAATAAGCAACAGAGATTTAGAATAAATAGGTTCATGGCGGGGGATGGTACGATGTGTATGTATTGTTCTGAGTATTGTATCGAATCTATGTAATTTGATTGTATGAATTATGTATATCCGTTTTAAGGTCTTATGTATTTGTGGTCAATGGGATTATGTGATGTGTGGATTCTAGTTAGAATCCCTAAGGCCTATGGTGGCATGCTAGTTATATTACATGCGGTCTGTGCGTTTTCATTCTTGTTAGCAGTAGTAACATTGTGTAGGGTATTAACTTTGGGATAAAGGCTACCAATTCTTTGTAGGGTGTGTAACTCTTTAACTCTTGGAACATGACGAGGAGCAATTAAGGTACACGAAACATATTTGGTTGCAACTATGTGTGTGATAGGAAAACATAGACTAGAATAGCTTACGATTCACTTGAAGGGTCTACACAAAGATTGAGTATTAGAGTATGATGCTCTAGCACACAATGATGCCTCCGGTGTTTTCATGTATGTGGAAGTGATAACCCCAACCCAATGAGTAATGACCTGCCCGTTCCGAGCCACGAGCCAACTGTTACTATATAAAACTAGGTATCTCGTAAATTAATTTTCTATTAATTTTCAACATTTACAATAAACTCATGACGTAAAATACTTTTTTATTGTACAAATTAAACTCATAGTCAAGGAATTAGTTAAGGTTCAAATTCTAAGTCATGCCATGAAATAAAATGTAATACAACAAATGTTCAGAATAATCTAAGCCCCATGAAATGAACTAAAATACTACTATCATGCAAACAATCTAGAAGTATAGTAACAAATAAGAAAAATCAAAAGTCTAATAACACAGTCCTCCAACTATCCCGGCTCTACCTATCCTTCCATGCTCACACCTACAGAGGCAATTCAGCTTTAGTGATAAAAACACTAAGTCTTATAATTATAAGAAACAAATTAATATATTCCACAACAACATTAATTAAGTCTTTTAGTGATTAGGAGCATATGTTGAGCTATTACTATGCTGAGAGGGGCGGCCACCCCATCTAGCTACAATCCCATGTATGCGCACACAAGCTACGTGGCCCACGGCATGTAGTTACCGACATTTGTCATTGACTCACCCTCTCAGTATGAAAAGTGCATAATGAGCCGTCTTGCGCTACTATGCCCTGTCACCCCTTTCAGCATGGGGGCAAGTATTTAATCTTTCACGAAGTTTTAATGGTGTAGCCCCGTGTTGGACTGAGTCAATTCTTTGACCCAGTTGCACTCGACGTGTGGTGGTCGATTGTGAGCTCAGGCCAACCAAGGCTGCCGAATAGAAATATATAACACTTTGAGTAATTATACATACCTGTAATTGTGATGAGGCACCCACAACTACGACATATGATCTTAATATGAATAAAACTTCTCTAAAGTCTTCCCTTTGTGAGCCAAATGTGCTCACAAATTATCAAGATAATGTTTTATTTAACATCAACAAAATTCTCCTTTATATATAGAAGAATATGTGTGGAATTTAAGAAGTCACTATAGAAAAGAACATAATCACAAAGAACTATATTAAATACCAACCATTAGTGTGATAACGAAAAGTCAAAAACTGGCTATTAAGTTAATACAAATAAGTGTCAAATCACACTCACAACTCCCATTCCCAGAAATTTAATAAATAAAACTTATTTAAAACCATCCATAAACACCACCGTACCAATACGTTAAAGGTAATAATTTATGATTTATGATATTGATTTTAAGAAATAATTTAATTAAATAATATTTATGATTCGTTCCAAGATTTACAAAACCCATAATAAAATAACATAATTATTTTAAGGGTTTACAATCTCCCTAGCTTGGGAATTTTCATCCTCGAAAATATAATAAAGTCATAAGGAGAAAATGAGGATTTTACAATCTCCCCAGCTTGGGATTTTTCATCCTCAAAAATATAATAGGGTTATAAGAAAATAAATACTCATTCATCTAACTTCTTTCTTATCCTATCTTAGGCACATCTTCCATTATGCCTTGGTATACTCGTATCTAGCTCTACAGAAGTTAGTTTAAATATTTTCACATTTTCCTATAAAAGTTCATTTTAGAAGAATCACAATTTACCATTTTCTTTCCACTTCTACTTTGTGATAGTTGATCACATGAGTCATTTTGATCCACTTCTTCACTACTTCTACATCATAAAGCCAAATTGTTTGAGGACACCCCAAAAGTTGATCCTCTGTTACATTTGAGTAGTCATTTTAAATTACTCTATACATATCTCTATGCTTCATTGGTGTCTTTACTTTCCATAAACCCATATCTTGTCACATAGCGGACTATAATTCATTGGTGTTTTTTTTCGCAATTTAAGCATTATCACTCATATGCATAGCTTAAAGTGGGGCACACTATCCCTTGACACTGTCATCTAGATCGCACAAGTGTCTCATACCACTCATAGTACCTAGATAACACCTCTGATTGTAAAGGCGCACAATATATGCTCATTGATTAAGTGTCATGCACACCTAGCATGACACATAAGTGACACACTGTCCCATGACACTGTCATCTAGACTGCACAAGTGTCTCATACCACCCATACTATTTAGATAACACCTCTGATTGTAAAGGCATCCAATATACGCTCATTGGTTAAGTGTCACATGCACCTAGCATGACACATAAGTGACACACCATCCCATACCGGCATAATGCTTTAACACACTTCTAGAATGCCCTCAAACTCAATAGAAGCCATAAATCAATTACCTACATGATACCTCGGCGTCTCATATCCTTCTGAAACTTCCTTTTGAATTTGCCCTTCAACTTACAACTTGTTCTGAATCTAGAAGTTGTCAGCTCAATTCCCACTCTGGAAATTTTTAAATGTCAACTCTTCAAAACACCCCCTCACTGTTAATAATAGTATCGGCGTTACTTCATCTCTTTCTTCTTCCTTTTATTACCTTTATTTTATTTTATTTTTTGTAATAAAAAGGTACATAGTTATGCATAATGTATATAATAAAGCATCCTATCAACTTCATCCACATTATTTTTTAATTATTTATCAATTATCCAAATTTCCATATCATCTAGTGATCATTTTTCTTTAGTATCATACAATTTATTTTTACATCCTACCAACAGAATTTTTTTCTAGGAAGAAATATCTGAACTACCTAATATCATTGTTACACTAACCTCCCATCCTAGCACTTCCGACTCTTGGGCTAGTCCAATCTTGTCCTTACTATTTATACCTTCCAAACTTTGAACAATCTCTAAGGTTTTAGACACTATTGTATCCACAACAACTTAATTGGATGGTCCTCTAGTCCCAACACCCAAAGAAAGTTGTCAAAAGTAGTCTTTTAACATTGACTCGCATTGTTAATATTCACCCGCAACCCATTTTGTATACACCCATAATTACCTACCATTTAAAACAATGAAAATTAATTCTATAAAAGAATGATCAATGCTTATATAAAAGAAATTTACCCATAGGACAGTGGACTCTTAGACTTTTAACAAGGTAAAGATTGATTTACATGGTTCCGTGGGAAACACAGCTTTGATACCACCTGTAATGAACCGCCCGTTCGGAGCCACAAGCCAAGTATTACTATATAAAACTAATTGTCTCGTAAATTAATTTTTTATTAATTTTCAACATTTAAAATAAACCCATGATGTAAAATACTTTTTAATTCAACAAATTAAATTCATAGTCAAGGAATTAGTTAAAGTTCAAATTCTAAGTCATGTCATGAAATAAAATATAATATAACAGAGTCCTCCAACTGTCCAGACTCTACCCATCCTTTCATGCTCACACCTGCTGAAGCAATTCTGCTTTAGTGATAAAAATACTAAGTCATATAATTACAAGAAACAAGTTAATATATTCCACAACATCATTAATTAAGTCTTTTAGTAATTATGAGCCTATGTCGAGCTCTTACTATGCTCGGAGGGGCGGCCACCCCATCCAGCTACAATCTCATATATGCGCACACACGCTACGTGGCCCATGGCCTGTAATTACATATATTTGCCATTTACTTACCCTCTTGGTATCAAAAGTGCATAATGAGTTGTGTTGCGCCACTACGCCTTGTCACCCCTTTCGGCATGAGGGCAGGTATTTTATCTTTCAGGAAGTTTAAGGGTGTGGCCCCATGCCGAACTGAGTCAATTTTTTAACCCTAGTTGCACTCAGCGCATGCTGGTTGAATGTGGGCTCAGACTGACTAAGGCTGCCAAATAGAAAAATATAACATTTCGAGTAATTATACAAACCTAAAATTGTGATGAGGCGCCTGCAACTACTACACATAATCTTAATATAAATGAAACTTCTCTTAAAGCCTTCCCTTTATGAGCCAAATGTGCTCACAAACTATCAAGATGATGTTTTATTTAACACCAATAGAATTCTTCTTTATATAAAAAAATATTTGTGGAATTTAAGAAGCCACGACATTAAATTTTATAGAAGAGAACATAATCACACATAACTATATTAAATACCAACTATTAGTGTGATAACGAAAAGTCAAAAATTGACTATTTAGTTAATATAAATGGATGTCAAATCACACTCACAACTCCCAATCCCAAAAATTCAATAAATAAAACTTATTTAAAACTATCAATAAATTACCACCGTACCGATACGCTAAAGGTAATAATTTAAATGTTATGATATTGATTCTTAAGAAATAATTTAATTAAATAATATTTATGATTCATTCCAAGATTTACAAAACCCATAATAAAATAATGTAATTATTTTCGGGGAACTTTACTGCAAGATCAGCATTATCTAAATATATGTTTCCCAATTCAAAAGTTGAAACTAAGTATAAGAACCTCATCATGCATCGGTATTATGAAAAGCTCTAACTCTTAGTTGCATTGGGGATATTGCCTTCGTATAGCTCACTAAACATTGCATCTATAAATTCACCTTCTTCGTCATTGAGGAGGTGTTGTCTCTCACGTGACTCAGAGTATTAATATTAGGAGCCTTATATATAAGAGTATTCCTATGGTAGTATGATCAATATACATTATATGAAAACCCGGTAAAGTTACCGTCTTAAGCCTCCTTGAGGCTCCGTAAAGTTTGCATGCTAGTAGTCTAATAAATACCTTTTTGAATTATAACATCAAAATTTGGTCCATTCTTCGAGCTATATTAGAGTGTTACATGATTTCTATGACTGTGATGTAGTAAGGATTATGCATGATGGTTATGGCTTTAAGAATTTGACCTAGCAACTTTCGAAGCTAAATATTTGGCTTGCCATGTAGATAGAAAATGATATCGATGGTTCTTTTAGATGAGTCTGGACCTTTCTTCAAGCCACCTAATATGAATTATCCTCTGCACAATGTTTGAGTAGCATTAGTGGGGAGGGAGGGGGTTGGAACGACATCAAAGGAGGGGATCCGGGGCGATCGCTGGGCGGTGCTTTTTCAAAGGATCACATTTTTTGGTGAGTGATGATATTTTTATTTTTAATTTATAGTTGTTTGGGAAAATTTTTGTTAGCTTTGTAAGTTTTGGTGTGCCTGCTGTGTAAAATTTTGGAGCATTCTCTGCTTTGTCTGTAAATTGGGGTGTATATGCTTTGTATAGTTTGAAGTTCCGTAAGTTTTGGTCTGCCTGCTGTGTAAAATTTTGGAGCATTGTTTGGTTGGTGGGTTGCTTATGTCTGTAAATTGGGGTGTGTATGCTATGTACAGTTTGGAGTTCCATTAGTCAACTCTTTCTAGGTTTTAGGTGCCGTCCGGAGGATGTGGAAACATGTTGAGTTTATCTTTAATTATCTGTCTGATATTATGATATGACGGTGGAAAGTAATAGAGGGGGGTGGGGGTGAATGGTTTGATAGGGAACATTAGTAGCGAAGGAATTTAAGGGTAGAAGACAAAAGAATGTGGCGGTGGGGGTGAATGGTTTGATAGGGAACATTAGTAGCGAAGGAATTCAAGAGTCGAGGAGAAAAAAATGTCTGATTCCATCTGAGAATAGGGATAATTAAAGCCTAAAACCATTGGGGATGGGAGGGGCGCTTGGAATCTATTAAACTGTTATTTTTGAGTAATGGAAGACACTTAATTTATTGCAGGGCAATCCAGTTTTTGTTTAAAAATTACAAAAATTATATGACAGACAATTGCATCATAAACATTCATAAAAATCATGCATATTTATTAAGCTGACTAATATATGTACCTAAATCTACTATATGAAAACTTCTATGAGATTTCTAAATCAACAACTACTCCTACATAACAAAAGATAAATAGAAGCCTCATCCAAATCTCAATTAATTTCAACTTAAACATATCTTGATACAGAGAGGAAACATTATTTTATCGGCAAACAAAATACTTTAGTCAATTAATACATTGTTTCTTCTTCTTTAGTTCCCTGTATTCTCTTATATTTATTCAAAGGTGTCTCCTCAATATAGGGTGTGAAGTAACTCCTTGATAAGTATCTAGATATCTTAAATCGTATTCCCCTTCTTTAAAAGTACTTGTCCTTGAGTTCTAAAAGAAGGTGATCAAATAAATCAACTTGTAGGATTAGATAGGTAGAAGAATAGGCCTATCCAAGACAACTTTCCCTAGACAGCAAGAGCGCAATAGCTAGTTAGTTAGAAGAATAGGCTCATTCAAGACTACTCTTCCTTGACAGTAAGAGCATGATAGCTAGTTGAAATTGGAGAGTCGGGAGACAATAAAAAATAATTGATAAGAATACTGCCCTTTTATTTATTTTTTGTGTTTTTTTGGCAAATATGGAAAAGATTTGCTAGTAGATTGAGAGGATAACTGTTTGCGGTGATGGAAAGATAGAATGTGCTAGGTGAATATGGAAAAAATTTGCGGAGGAATCGATGGGATGACCGTTTACAATGATGGGAAGATAGAATGGGCAGTACAGTCATACATACAACTGGCGATAGCTGACAAGTACACTATGGAATTAAGAACTTATCTGATAACCAATTTGATGTAAACTGCCATGAGATATCCAAAATTAACAATTACTCCTATATAATAAAAGATAAATAAAAGGCTTTCAGCCAAATCTTTCTTCATTTCAACTCAAACATAACTTGATACAATGAGAAAACCTTATTTCATAGTCAAACAAAATACAATAATCAATTAATACTTTATTTCTTCTTCTTTAACTCTTTGTATTCTCCTATGTATATTCAAATGTGTCTCCTCGATATATGGGGTAAAAGTGACTAATTGATAAGAGTGTAGATGTCTTACATCATATCACATTCCTGGCTTTGAATTGACCGACATTTTTTTGGTTTACAAGAGAATTTTTCTTAGATACTTGAGCTACTGACTCCAAAACAGATTAATAGATGCATTTTTTGAAAGTTCTTATCCAAGACAGGAGGCCTTTTCCATGATAAGCCTCGGATGGTTTAAATTGATATAAATCACAATTTCTAGGTGCAACATTTACGAATGAGTGAGGAGGTTTCCAGAGCATTAAAAAGATAGGGGAAAAAACTACTCAATACTAAGTGTTTTAAATTTTCTCTCCAAAAATTCCAACAATGAACTTTCTATACATTTTCCCCCACTAAGACAAAATCTTTACCACTTCTTCAGACTACAATAACCGAGTACGTACATCAACTTTACAGTTTCATCTATCAAGAACCGGTGAGAATACCCATTCATTTGCATTATTTTGATCTCACCTTCACTAATACACCTTCTCCAGTGATCCAGTATCCATTATCCAGTTTTATCTGCCATCTTCACTTAGTCTATGATTTAATTTTTTCGCATGCTTGTAAATCTTTTCAATGGTCCACATTCCATACCCTACCAACCTCAAAATTTTGAATTTTTCCCTTGAAGTCCTCAACATTTAATCTTTGTTTAGAATATTTGAATGTTCCCTGGCATAGTCTATATAGCTCCTCAAAATATAATCTTTTTTTAGAATATTTGATTGTTCCCTGGCATGGTCTATGTAGCTCCCAAAGTTTCTTTCTTCCCATCACCAGATTCACGACAGCCATTCTCCCCCCTTTCATCATTTCCAGGCTCAAAAGTCTGGTCCTGGATTCTAAAAAGAATAGATAATCAATAAGATAAATTAGTTTAGGGGTAAAGAACAGATTGTTTTTTATAAAACCATCCAATGCTACTGATCTCACGAATTGTGGCAAGGACCATTTCACATCTGCAGCAATTCTTTTGTCATGGTTGCCAAAAGATTACCATGACAAAAGATTTTGAGGGCAATTTTTTCGTTTATGAAAATATAGGGTGAATAATAATGATGTCTCTTATTTGGTTTAATTAATGGATATAAGAAACTATTTGGTTGGTTTTTCAGTAGAAAATTTTAGAAACTGTTTTTTTTCATAATTTTTACTGAAGAATTTTCATGTTTCTTTTTCTGGATGAGAATATGTGAAGGGTTTAGCATGGAAGCGGTACAGTTGTTGAGGTGTTTTATTGTATATTATTATGTTCTTTAGAAGGGATTGGCCTGACGTTTGTTCTGCATTACTCTGATGTGCCTGTTTTTCAATGTATTCATTAAATCAGTACTGACCGGAGGAAATTTTTTAGCAGTTCCATGGTCAGAGTCATCCCTTGACTCATATATTTCTTTTGAGAAGGTACAATATGCTTGCTTTTTATTTTTGTCAATGCCAAAAGGTTGTAGTGATTGACGTCCAGTGATGCTTAGGCTCTGTAGTTGAACAGATTATTATTATTATTATTATTATTTTGTATTGGAAGAGCAAATGTTCAGCTGGTGGTTTTACAATTGAATTACTTTAAGTAGTATATTTGTTTGATGGCTATACTACGTTTTTTCTCTTTTTTTATTTTTGGGAAATGGACTTTGTTCATTGATTGAAGAACCTTAACTTTCTATGCACATATAGGGTGCGTGGTATTGTTTTGGGCTTCCATAATCTCTTGGCAGGGGAAGCTCTTTACATTTCATCCTATTTTTATTAGTTGCTTAGGCACATGGTGTCACAGAGTTGATATAGGGTTGAATTTTTTGCCCCCTAAACATAACCATGCGGCATATTTCCCTCCTGAAAACACCAGCCTTCCACAAATAAGCAGCAATCTTAGAAGATACCGCGATTAGCAAGCAACAATAGCACCCCGCACAAGCACTCCGAACAGTAGACTTCACCTAACTACCGGTGCCCAATCTAGTTGCCGGTACCAATAATTTGATACACCAATAACTGCTAATACGCAGCCGCGCAGAGGCACTATTGTAAAACCCGCGACTCGTGTCAGGGTTTTATAGTCGTTAGCCGGTTGGTTTGACCGTAGTTTGAGTCGGTTCAGCTTTCAGAACACGTGTGCGGGGCCGAGGCCGACCATGCGCACGTGCTATGAGGGTTTATGTATGCCCAAGTATCGATGATAGCGTCAGATACGCATCAGCAGACTGAGTTATCAGTAGATATGAGAGTATACAGTTGATGATTTTATTTTATTTTTATGTTGTGACCGTAGAATTAGTTTAGGCCGAATAACGCATTAGGACGCGTTAGATGGTATTAGGGTGGGTTATTAGTTATACGACATGTCATTTGGATGTTGTGATATTTTGTTTGATTTTATGGGATTTTTCCCAATTTTTCTAGATTTTTCTAGGATTTATTCCGAGTCCGTTATCATTCTTGACTCGAGCCCGTGTCGAGTCAAGTCTTATTTACAACTTTGCCATCGCCCTATACTCCTCATCTTCCTCCCCAAACCCCGACACTTTTCTTCACCACCGCCGCCCTGAGATTTTGCCACCGCCGCCCTGAGATTTTGCCACTGCCGTCGACGCCACCTCGCCGCCGGTCGACGCCGCCCAGCCCGGTTGTGCCGTCGCCTTGCCGCCTCGACCACGCCCGGCCACTGTTCGGCCGTCGCAACGCCGGAAATCGCCCTCGGTTTCCCGCCGATCCCGACACGATTCCGCCGCCGTCTGCGCCGGACCGCCGCCTCTATGACGTCGGAGCTTCTCCCCTCGACCTCCCCTACCTTTCCCCCTGCTTAGCACCGCCGTCGAGGTCGGCCGTGGCTCTGATCGGAGTGGCCGACCGCCCCAACCGCACTCGACGCCGCCGTTGGTGGCCATCGCCGCCGCGGCTGCCCTCGTCGTCACCACCATTGGGTTCAGCTCCCCGAGACGGTGCTAACCCCTACCTCCGATTGCCTCGCCGGAGCAGTCACCGGAAAACCACCGGAGCTACCGGAAAACCACCGGAGCTGCCGGAAAACCGCCGGCACAGTCGCCGGAACACCGCCAACTCACCTTCGTCCGTCAGCACCGATTTCAGCGCCGATCGCGAGGTGGTTCTTCCCTTTTTTTTTAGAATTATTACATACATGTTGTGGTCATAGTAGCATATTAGAATTAATTTTATTAACTTCATGATTTTTGTTTAATTAATTGTGATTATGATAAACATGTGATGATTAGCGTAAATTGTGTTGTATGATGTGAATGCTTACTAATGAAATTATTAGTAAACCATTGAATAATTAATTAAATGCTTGTTAACTAGTTAATTTATGAATTTGTATGAATTAGGTTTTGCATGCTAGCATTAAGTTAAACAGATTAAATTGATTAAACCATTGTCACCTAATTAGAATAGGTATGCTTTGAAATTGGAATTAAAAGTGCTAGGTAATAAGTAACATATGAAATGATAAAATTATTAACTTGCTTGACAATTAAAGATTTAGTGTGATTGTCGAGATGATTATCATGGTTGATTAGATGATTGTATGCATGTGGATATATTAGTTATATAGGTGTGCATCATATATGTATGGGCATTAGTAATTAGTTATGTTCATGTAGGTTCGTTGCAGGAGCTCGCCGTCTAGGCACGAGACTGCGCTTGGAGCTTCTGACAGGTCCGTTAGGACACGCTCCTCAGGTTTTATCGCTCTATTCTATCGATGATTTGATTTATTGATTGTAGGACGTGTCAGGTGGATGATTTATTGGACCCCACCTAACACGGGTCACCTGGTCGATGTTTTTCGGAATTAATAACCCTCGAGGATTAGATCCCTCGAGTTTGTTTTCGAAAATAAGATCCACCTCAAGTTGCCTTCGGGCCTATTATAATAAATCCCAACCCAGCCCTATAAATAGTTTTATCGAGTTTTCAGTGAGACAAGAGAAGATGAGTCGACTGCACGTACCATGAGCGGATGCCGTGCCAGTCAAAGCGGGCTCTGGATTAGTGCCAGCGGACTGTTCCATTCCCGAGGGATCCTGACAACTCTGCATTTGAGTTCCTCACACCCGGAGGATGTGGAGGTTTACATGTATTGTTTAGTACAATGCATGTCCGGACTTGTGGTTCAAAGGGTACTAAAGGCGACTACCTGAGAGTGCTTGGTCTATGTGTTCAAGGTCAGGAGTAATATGGAGGTTCGGAGAGGGCTTAGCATAAAAGTTTTACGTGAAGTACTAAAAGAAGTGTCGTGAGCAGCACAGTACCAGATAGATTGGGATGCTGTTGAGTCAGCTGCTCGACGGCTCCTTTGTAGTTGCCCTTATGAGAGTTCTTGAGGAAGATATATATGATGGTTTGCTTTCCATGAGAGTTTGCTCTCATGTTCCAGTTTGATATTAGTTATTTCCGGACCAGTGACACCCGTTGCTGACGTTTTTCTACTATATGTAGGTGAGAATGATAAATGGCGTATGCCGGCCTCAACGAAGGAGTGGCGCTTGCATTGCACACACATACCTGGTGCCGCGCCGATTTTTGTGTAAGATGTGATGTGATTGGCTTTTGTAGTAGATTTACATATTAGTATTTATGCATGTGTTTGTGAGGCTTGTATGCCATGTTTTAGAAATGCGTGGAAATATTTTGAGAAAGGCTCTAATGATGTGCTATGCTGAAATGAAAAGGAATCAAATGAGCTGAGTATGAGATTGAAGGTGGGCTAGACCCAATTACAGTATGTGTGGATGATTTGAAGTTTATTACGATATAAATTATTATTTTATATATATACTATATTGTGCCATATTTTAACAGGTCATCCCCTTATTGCACTTTTAGGGGAGGCTCTGTCCGTTTTATTCTAGATTTTATTAATTTTATTGCTGTTTTAATTATTTTGGTGTGCGGTGATTATCATGACATTCACGTAGTATTTTGTTAGGGTTTTGCATCTCATTCATATATTGTTTGCGCATTAGCGGCGTGCTCCATCTTGAGATGTCGAGAGGGTTATGTCGTAGCCGTTTAGGTTTTGGGTCAGCCAACTTAATCGGTTTACGAGTAGTTCGATCCTTTGTAACAGTTCTGGTCCGAGTTGAGAGTAAACCGGATTGGGGTGTTACAACTATGGTTTGAAACGCCTAACCAATTATCCCCTTCAGCTCGCAAGACTCGGAATCCTCGATCTTGCTATCAGTACCACGCCCAGCACCCTTGTGTTTTGAATTCGATCTAAATTTAACAAGGATGGATGTTTGAGTAGTATTGGTAGGGAGAGAGGGGGCGGTGGCATTGCTTTTCATATAATGGTGATTGAGAGATAGTGTTGATTTTGCTTGTACTTAGCTTAAAAAAAAATTGAAAAAAAGATGAGGTAATGATACTCCACTAGTATGCACAAGATGAAGCAATAGGCTTCCATCGGTTTGAAATAAAAGAAGTTAGCAACCCTCCCCCCACCCCCACCCCCCAATCTAGTAGCCTATAGAAAATCAAAGCAAAATTAGTTCATATAATGGGTCAACTTATTATTACATATAAGAAAGTTTGTGTAATATTGTTATGTTGTTTGGGGATTTGTTATACACTTAAATGTTAGGATTTAGAAAGAATTTTTAAAACTTGGGCACATATGAACCTAAATATGAACCTTTGATTTTTCTATCTTATTTATCCTATTTTTTGATATGAACCTAAATATTAGCCTTTGATTTTTCTGTCTTATTTAGTAGAGATAGGAGTGAAAGGTAAATATATTTAAGCATGTGTTTAATTATATTCTCTTGGTTGCATATGAGAGTAATAAGTTAATGGATTATCTCATGCATACGAGATCCTTCTTTTGGGCGTGATTGACAAAATGATTTCCGATTTGATTGATATCTTATTGCCCCTTGATAGTTTGATTAAAGATCATGTGAGAATATAATAAGGGCTAAGTATTTTTGGGTGATAAAATCTTTTGGTCATGTTTATGATATTTCGCTTGGGACACGTAAAAGTTCAATTTCAAGGGTATGTTAGGTACTTAAAAATATACAATACTTCCCATGATTTTAATGTGTTTTTATAAATCTCGGATGCAAATATTATCAAATGTTTGTTGGCATTCTTTATATTTAAGTAGTTAATAGTTTATGAGATATACCTAATTTTGGGGTTAAAATGCAAAAAAAATGGGAAATTAAGGAGCTTAGGGTCTGAAGGCCCCACTCAATGGCATGTATAATACTTCAAACCAATTTTACAAAGTGAAATTTAATTTTATAAAAATAAAAATTAAATATTTCTACCTAAATGAGATTAAGACAATTACGTTATTACTTAATTGAGTAATTATTAGTTAAAATTTTAAATTTTAACTAAAATTATCAAATATATTTTGATAAATCAATAAAAGGATTAATGTAATGGCCTTCTACCCGTTCCATTTCACTTTAAAATTGGGTAAATAAATTTTACCAATCATTTTATTATTTATTATGTGATTACTTAATAACCACTATTGTTGATATTAGTGATATAAGAATACCAATGACATGTAAATTTAGCCATCTATATGGATCACATGAATGTAGTCTTTTTAAATATAGACAAAATTACACTCCTCATATTTTTGTCTTTTTATTTAATAAAAAATTATAATTAATCATATATAATTTTAAATCGAAACTTTAAATGAAACTATTATGGATGTGTTCAGGTTAGATACCTGAATCTCAAGATTACATCCATTTCATTTACCATGTCCCGGTCTAATCTGAATCCGCAAAACTTGTATTGATCTTAATTGATTAAAATATTTTAATATAAATAATATAGATTTTAATATAAAAATAGAGAAAATTTATAATAAATATTATATTAAATATTTTTAAAATATAATTTTATAAAATATCATATATTCGCCCCAAATCCATACCTGAACATTATCAGATAAATTATATATCCAAAAAGCCCAAACATGATCTAAACCTGATTTAGATCCGCAATAAATTGGTCAAATTCGGATCAAATTCACGGATTTCTGATACTGGATATCAGATATCTAATATTTCGGATATTGAATATCCAAACCCACGCCTAAAAACTATCAATAAACCGCGAACCGCCTATTAAAGCTACTGCCGGGAAGAGAAAGTGGGCCATAAAGAAAGTGTAAGGTGGAAAGGAAACGACCCCATTCCCAGCCATGGGTTAAAGATAAAAATCTGTTGGCGCCAAATCTGGAGCGCCCCTTGGCTCTCGCACTCGCATCCCAATCGCTCGTTGAGGATAACGTCTATGCTCAACTCATCCCCTCCACTCCTTCCCTTCTCACCATCACCTCTCACCCTCACTCCAGCCGTCCATGCCTCTTGTTTTGCAGTCATCTCTGTTTTCTCGTGACAATCACATGTTAGTTTCCACCTTCTCAAATCAGTGTGTTGTGAACTTTGGCCGTTTCTACCTGTCGGTTATTACCCATTTGTTTCCTTGCTGTTGAAGGAAGCTTTAGCTTTCTCCAAAATAGAAGTGTGCACTGTCCACTGTCAAAACACAGGAACAAAAGGCAATTTGAAGCAATTTGGGCTGTTTGAAGCAGAATTCGCAGCCTTGTTGTTGTGGGTGTTGTTTCTCTTGTTGAAACATCTCTAGGGGAATGCATTTTGAGACCTATGATGCTTCTTTGTTGTTGAGATTCGGAGAATTTAATGGGGAAAGAAGATAAGGACTCTGCTCCTTGTGGATATGGGAATGGGCCTCCATGGATTTTTGAAGGAAGGCAAGTGAACTTGTTTGAAATGGGAAGAGTTGTTTGTCTTCCTATTGTGCTTATTTCATCTTGGGGTTGATTTCAGTGCTCTGTACCAGCTACATCTTGTCAAGTCGGAGACTGCTCGAATTTTCATCCCCAAGGAATTGAAACTGGTTGAAGCATTTGGGTATTCACAACCATATATAATTGACCAGTTTTTGTTTTTTCAGATGTAAACTAGATGAAGGAAAAGATTTTTCAGGAAGTTTTTTCATCGCAGGTACACACTTGGAGGCTTCTTTCTTGCTCAGTATGATGATAGCCCGGCTGGGAAGTTCGACGAGGTACCCTCTTCTTTGCAAACTTATAGATTGATATATTCATTCAACTGTGATTCATAATATGAAATATTTTTAGTCTTGACCTGTTCCTTTAATTGAGTTTATATAATTTTCCTGAGTGGGTTTCCTGTTGGTTTCTATCGTTGCTCACAAACAGGGTTCATTTTTCTGTTTGTGGGGGCAGTGAAGTGGAAGTCACGTGGACCAATCAAAAAGAGTATAATTTGGTTTAAAAAACCGGAAAAGTGGATAAAAATCCCCGTAATATTTACTTGCCTTGTTATGGATTTCTTGCAGTTAGTTGTGCTTTCTGGACTTGTGTGGAACCCTCCTACTTCTTGCGCGTAAGTATGTTAGTTCTATTACCAAGTTGACGATGCTCATCTTTTAATGATTTTTGGTCACATTGGAAATTAATTTATTGACATTTATTGCGTAAAACTCTACCAAATGATTTCACATTATGATTTTATGCGCAAAAAAGAGGGATAACGTCGAGAAAAGTATTATCATAATCCATGCTTAATAACAAGTTGCTTGCATGGATGACCACGTATCCTCTTCAAAAACAAGCACAAATTGACTGAACTACTGTTTAATGAGATGTTTGGTTGTGTTTTTTTAACTTTTTTTGTCCGAAAAATACGAAATCATAACGATAATGCATTAAAAATGGCTGAATGGTAGGCGCTCTCTACAACAGCTCGCAAAATGCATTTTCTTTTTTCAAATTTTAAGAAAAAAAGTCCCCTGATGAATACAAATTGCTAAAGTATTATTTCATAAGCTTCTTTTATAATTGTAAGAAAAATATATTTTGACAATATTTTTTGAAATTTAATATAATTTTTTTATTACAACCGAAGCCTTATAATAGTTCTTTATGATGCAATTCGAACTCGGTAGCAGTTGAATCAAACTGTAAACATTAGATAATTGTTAATTTCATTTATCTCTCTTTCTCAAATAGATGGGCTGCCAGAGTGCTTGTGAACAGTAATGAGGCATGTTTTCATGGAATAAAGGTGTGGTTTGTGAGCTTTTATGCACTTCAATTTCATTTGCATACCTTATTATATAATATAGTTTTGTTTGCATGGATCATTGTTCTTTTCCTAACACCTATCCTCTTATCCTTCCTCTTATATATTGTGCAGGAAATTGGCCTACCGAGTCATGTTGCGACTTTCACTAGGGCAAGCACTTACTGACTCTTATTTTATCTTTCAAGGGGTCAATCCTACATAAAATGTTTTTCACCATATATTTATTTCCAAGTAATTATATTATGACTAGGTAATAATACGTAGCATCATGGACAGTTTATATAAGAATCCAATTTTATAAATAGAGCTTCATTAAATAATAAATAGACTATTATGATCTAATATCTTCGACAAAAACTAAAAATATGGGCTCTAATTGAATGATATATATTATCAAAATTTATTTATTTTATTGTATTTTGATTGGTTGAATCTCATATTTTTTTCATCATAGCATGACTTTCGACTCCCTTTTTATTAATATGAGAATTAAAATAGAGGTGTATTCATGTACATTATTCATTAGCTAGTTGGATATTAATGATTATCATATGCTATCAATATTTAATATTTGTGTAGAATACTTAGTAGAAACTATTGTTATTATTGCAGAGATTTGAAACATTATCACAAGAAAAGAGAGGTCGAAGTTTTCTTGATAGAATTGGTATGGGTACAACTTTTACGAAGTCAAAGGATTATCAAGTGATTAAAATCAGTGAGATCAAAGGAGATAGTGCAACCCCAATATGCAATATTAATCTTCCAAATTTTGGTGAGTGACGATCTTCAATCTTCGACATAACCATGTTTACTTTTTAATTATTTATGGCGCTAACAAAAATTTGAAATGAATTATTGGTGTAAATTGAGTCATTCTTTATGTAAATTCATTAAAAAAGAAATACCATTGATCGGGTTAAATCTTTCTCCACCGATAGAAAATGAGTTAGTTGACTTTTTTAAGGTTAAACTTTTTCATTGAAAAACATAGGCTTATACACCTATACCTTCGTGATTCTATTGTGGACTATATATTCTTTTTTCAAAGTTAATATATTTCATGCTAACCTATATAGTATACTCCACGATCTAAATTGAATTGTGGAGTATACTTTGCATGTTGTCATGGACTGTGAGTCATCGTAGAGGAAAGCATAAACCGTACAGAAAGGTATAATCGGTGTATAAGCCTATGTTTTTCAACCATAAGAAAGGTTAAAAACCTAAAAATTCCAATTAGTCCATGATTTCTTATCGTGGAAGAAGGTTTAACCCAAACAAAAGTTGCATTTTTGTGGTGATTGTTCATAGCTTTTGATTTCTTTGTAGTGGCTAAACAGAATCGACACCATAACCATTTGGGACCAATGGTGCGAATTTCCCTTCCAAGCTTTAGGTACACATTTATAATCTCCATACAATATGAATGAGCATAAATCATTTGTGAATTGACGTTCAAATGCATATTGCAGCGGCCATACCGACTATAATCCTCATTTGCTGAAGTACTCCTGCAAAATAGAATGCAGGTTTGTTCCTTCCTCCCTCGGATGCTTTCGATGTGTAAATGGTACATAACATTTTTATTTAGCATGTAGAATACACGGAATAAAAGTTCCTCCCATGGAAGGAGATTTCACTGATCATGGTCACCACTAGGAATGCGAGAAAAACACCATTGTCGATGATTTCGTGATTCTCGATGATACTTTTTCAGAATTTTCATGAAAAATTTGCCTAAAAATATTATTGATGACTAAGAAGTCATTGACTTGTCTTCCCGCTAGAGAAAATTTCGTTCCGAGATACTCATTTGTCAATCTCCTCCCAAGGCATCCGATAATACCGACTATAATCCTCATTTGAGGAAGTATTCCTACAAAATAGAATGTAGGTTTTGTTCCTCCTTCCATGTGTAATTGTTGCAAAACATTTTTTTTAGCATGAAGGATATTTGGAACGAAAGCTCCTCCAAAGTAAGGAAATTTTGGTGTCCATAGCCAGCAATAGAATTGCAGAGGAAAACACCACTTTTTATGACTGCGTCATTTTTTGATGATATTTTCCAGAATTTTCATTAAATGTTCCTGAAAATTTTGACTAAATCTCAAGGGTGGCTATGATTCCAGAATACTCCCTTGTCACACCGATTATAGTGTCAGTTGCTTAAATATTCTTGGAAAATAGAATGCTGGCTTTTTCCTTCCTTTCTAGGATGCATTCGATGTAGAAATGTTGCATGACATTTTTCTTTAGCATGTAAGATACTTGGAATGAAAATTCATTCAATTAGAGGGCCCATTTGATAGACCATTTTCAATAATTTCATGATTCTTGACGATATTTTATGGAAATTTTATGATTTTTCGAACAAATTTTGCCTAAATCCTATTACAAGGCCATGAAGCCACCGAAATCTCCTTCCGCCAAAGGATTTTTCATTCAAGGATACTCATTTGTCATATGAAAAGTGTGTACTTTTATATAATATATGATGTTTCAATGTTGCATTGTTGACAATTATATTTGTGTGCGCAGGATTAGACCAGTGAAACTAGCAATGGTCTCTAGAACAGACATAGCTTCAACAAACAATGAAGATAGTATAAGGAAATGCAACTTGGAAGAGATGGAGAAGAAAGAGCTTAACCAAAGCATTTCAGTTTTGTTATCAAAACCCATATTGACTTTAGAGTTCAATTCTTTAAAAATGCAGGTTGAAGCTCCTAAAATAGTCACAACTCATTACTCACAAGTTCCAGGTTCTTTAGAACCTAAGATGTGAGGGATCTCAAGAATGCTGGTTTAGAAGTACCCACGTCTAATTGACAGCATCTTTGTCCATACAAATTCCTACCGTAAAAATGGTGATGGTTTCCAGGATATATCATAAATGATGTCTTCTTATAAATCAACTCTATATGCAATAGCAAATATTGCAAACTAATTAACATGTTGTGCCATTTACGACCTATATTAGAGAGAGACTTAAATTTTATAAATTGATACTTATTGTGTAATCAGATAATGAGATAGACTATATTGTCTGATATCTTAGAGACAGATTCCAATTTTAAAGGTATCCCGTGATTCAATAATCAAATAAATTATAATAATTTGATTTTTCTTTTTTTTTGTAGTTTGATAAGTTGAATGTCCTAATTTTCATCAAAGCGAGGCTATTGACTCCCCTTTTATAATGAATAGTAATAGGCACATTCGCTAATTGATTTGTTAGCTTTGATGCACTTCGCATTGCTCATTAACATACTTTATTGTATAATAGGGCACTTTTATGAGTATGGTCCAAAGTTGACATAGTTCTTCAAATATGGTAGTTACATAATCTCTTTTTTTCTAAATGTGTTTAGTACATTTATATATACAAACAACACTGCTCTTTATACTTAAAAAGTAAACAAAAGGTGAGAAGACACGTAAGTCCAAGTTGTCACTCATATCAAGTCATCACCCATAATAGTCATAAAAAATTGATTTTGTTTTCCTTAATTGATGGTGACATTACTATAAAACTATTCTACCCTCTCTTCCATTAACTCTTATTTGCTCATGGCATGCAAAAACCACTCCATCTCTCTCCTTTTGTAAAACATCCACGATTAAAATTATTTTTCCACTCAAAGCAACTGCCTCCCCTAGCTATCAAGCCCTTTCTTCCTCCTACTTTTCACGACCAAACAATAACTTTTCATTGTTGGCATAAACAATGGTAGCTTCAGATACGCTTGGATCACTGTTACCGACTCGCCAATTTAGGTGATCTTTGAATCATCGTCACCCACTTGTATCGATGACAAGGACGACAAAGTTGAACGTGATGTATCAATAACACTGGAGAGTTGGTGATGAAGGAACTATTGAACAGGTGGACAATAAAGAAGTTGGTGGCAGTAAAGATGAAGACAAGGAAGACAAGGCGGGATGACGATGGAGTTGGAGAGGACATAAGAGGATTTCAGGTAAGCATTCTAAGTCATCTTCTTTTAAAAAAAATAACACTCTTAGAGGAAAAGAAGGAATGTACCAACATGTTCCAAAGGTGATAGACACATGGTGAAGGCAAAGAAACAGAGGTTCTCTTGTACTCCTTTTTTGGCGAGTTGTCAAAACACAAAAAGTTGTTGGCAGTGATAAATCTTGTGATCGCCAATACTACTCCCAATCTTATCCAAAATGTTGTGCTGAATATGTTGGTGAGTATACAACGGGTGAGCACTGCGATCTCCGTCTAAAAATGATTAATGAATGTCAACATGTCAAATACCAACCTTACATTTAATATTAGTTTTTCCTTCGATATACTCATGTTCATACTATTTTTCAGAGACAATCCTCCTCTAGGGTTGGCGATAGCAGCAGTAATAATTGCATCAGTGCTACCATACTTCATGACATTTATTAAATCTTTTCAACATTTTTATGGCAACATTGGAGCTCTCGAGACTTTAAATTTAGTCGATGGTGAACTTGATGCACGTGAAAGTTCACAGACAAGGGAGACGAACGTCGGTCAAGAATATGAGTGTCACTTTAAGAGTGAACATGGGGAGGAAAAGGTCGTCTTGCAGGACATAGTCTGAGATGGCTTTGAGCAGGCGCAACTGTCAACTCAAGGACCCTTCCATTGAGGGTGACAGTGTCACAACCAGGCCAAACTTAAATTGATGAGCCTAATTATTTTTAAAAATAATTAATCAAATTAAAGATCTATAAGCATATCCTTACATATATATTTGATTTTAGCTTAGAAAGTATTACATGTAAAATTAATTTTTATAAAGGTTATTACAATTCACCACCTTTAAAAAATTTTGTCTTCAAAATTTCATTTTTAGGTTTCTTGGGTTTCTTATGATTCAGCCTTCTTTCTTCAAGAAATTTTATCCATAAAGTTTTTTCTTAGACTTCATTCACAACTGACTATCCAATGTGATCCTTGATCAGTTTTGATACCAACTGTAACAATCCGACAAGTTAAAATTCTATTGGTACATCCGCAATTATATATTCGTTTTTACTCTACGAAGTGTTAGATGTGAGACTAATTTTGAAAAAGATTATTATAGATGGTACTTTGTAGGTAGGGGTGACCATCGGTCGGACAGACATCAGACAAGTTATTGTCCATGTCCGTCTAAAATTTTGTTGGACAAAATTTATCCGTCCGAGTTAATGTCTAACTTGTCCGTTGAGCCCGGACAACGTCCATGGACAGTCCGAAATTATACCATAATTACTAACCCTAACCTTACTTACCAAAATTATCTGCCGCCGTCGCCCTCCCCAACCCTCCCCTGCCCTTTGCCGCCCTCTCCGTTCCTACTGTTGCCGCCCTCCCCGCTCTCGTCTGACCTCCGCTGCCCTCCCCCCGCTCTCCCCCTGTAACACCTCGTTTCGGCTCACCCATGAACCGACCCGGAAATGTCACCGGCGACCGAACCGTTCGCTAATCTACTAGATTCGGTTAAGCCGACCAGGATCTACTCTCGGCGTTTCAAGATGGAGATGCAAATGTGAAATGCATGAATGGGAACAATTGGGTTCTAATGCGGTCCTACATGCATGCTATGATGTACAAGCAAAATAAGACAAAACAACAAATACGAAACCAAAAGAAAATATATACTATTTTATGAAAATACGGTAACACATAACAATCTACTATGACATTAAATCATTATCTCATTCATTTTTACCTGAGCCGAGTCTGAACTCCAAGGCTCCCTACTCATTCATATTTATCAGTTCGTTTTATAACAAGTAATTCATTCAAGCAAACACATCAAAATTATCGTTTACATAACAATAACGCACCATCATTATACGTTACACGCGGTAGGTACATGTGTGCGTGGTTCCGTGTTGCTCCTCCGCAGTCCCGACAGCTTTCATCGCTCGCATTCCTCACCTACATATATATAGAAAAACCGTCAGTAATGAGTGTTACCGGCCCGGAAAATAACTAATATCAATCTGGCACAGGAGAGCAAACTCTCCTGTTGAATCAAAACCATATACTTCCTCAAGAACTCTCATTAGGGCACATACGTGAGTCGTCACCGTCGGGCCGTCGCCCTCGGGTCGACAGCGTCCCCCTTTCTTTCTCATTCTCGTAACTTGGCCATTTCTCTATCGCTTCTCGCATCAAATTTCATTCCTTACTGCCCTCTGCACCTTCCATATTACTCCTGGCCTTGAGCACAAAGGCCGAGCACTCTCAGGCAGTCGCCTTCAGTACCCTTTGAACCACAAGTCTAGACATGCGCTGCATTGCAGTACCCGTAAACATCCACACTTCTCCGGGTTTGAGGAACTCAAAGGTGGAGTTGTCCGGATCCTTCGGGAACGAAGTGGGTTCTCCCCAGCTCCAGAGCCTGCTCTTCCGAGCACACGCCCTATCTGAAGACGTGGCCGCAAGTAACCCTCATCCCATCTCTCACCGAAAACGCGAAAACTATACATATATAGGCATGGGTTGGGATTTATACAATAGGCCCGAAGGCAACTTGAGCTGGATCTGAAGTTCGAAAATAAACTCGAGGGATCTCATCCTCGAGGGTTATTAATCCGAAAAAAGAACTGTTGGCTAAATGGCCCGAGTTAAGTGGGATCCGATAAAACTCCACTTAACTCGTCCTGCACATGATAAATCAAATACACCATAGAGTAGCGTAAAAATAGAGAACGAGTCCTAAACGGACCTGGTAGAAGCTCCAAACGGGTCCACGCGCCTAGGCGGCGAGCTCCTACACCGTACCTACACAATCAAGCTAAAAACTAACGCCCGCATGATGAATCACACATCCTAAAGCATGCACACACAATCAACACAATCACTCATCAATCAACACACATTAACCTATATCAATTCTAGCAAGTCTACTTAGGCTAGTTTGCATTAGATTATGATCATCGCCTAGTTACCCTAATTAATTTCTTAGCCTCCATTTTTAACACCACTCAATCAAACAAATTTCATATTTTATCCTTAATCAAATCTACATTTATATATATTATTATAACACACACACAAATCCTACCATGCAATTCTAATAATTAACATTTTTAAATAATTAAATTAAAATAAATTATACCTCGCGTCGTCGAAAATCGGCGACGGCTAGGGTTTCCGTTTCGTGGCTCGAAACTCGAATTCGGCACCTAGTGGCGTCCGAAGTCCGATCAGATTGGACCGGGTGCATTCGGTGGATGATCTAGCAAATTTCCCACGAATCCAATTTTTCGACGGTTTTCCGCCGAGTGTCGACGGTTTTTCGGCGGATTCCAGCAGTTTCCCGGCGATGATTCGGGACGGGGCAATCAGGGGTCTATCGGCACCAGCTCGACGAGCTTGGTCCAATGGTGGTGTCAAACAGAGCAGCCGGGGCGGCGATGGCCGTCGACGGCGGCATTGAAAATGGGTGGCGGGCGGCGGCATGCTCCGATCGGGGCTGCGGCCGGCCTCGACGGCGGTCGGGATGATGGGGGAAACGTCGGCGACGGCGAGGGGGTGGTCGTCGGGGTCATAGCGGCGGCGGCATGGCCCGGATGATGGCGGAATCAGGCTTGGAGTGGCGACGGCCGAGGTGGCTTAGCGGCATCGCGGCGGCGAGCCGGCAGGCGATCGGTGGCCGGGGTTGGTCGGGCCGGCACGACGACAGCGAGGGGACGACGGACTGTTGGTTCCGGCGGCGGGGCGATAGTTGACGGCGGTGGCGGCGACGAACGAGGTGGGCGGCGAGGGTTTGGGTGAAGAAGGTGTCGGGGAAGATGAAGGGGTGTGCGATGGCATTTTTGTAAATTAAACTTGACTCGACTCCGACTTGAGTCAATAATAATAACTATCTCCTAATAAATCCTAAAAAAATCCAAAAAAATTGGGAAAAATCCCGTAAAATCAAACAAACACAGTAACATCCAAATGATATGTTCTATAACTAATAACCCACCCAAACTCACCTATATCGCGTCCTAATTCGTCATTCGGCCCTAAAAATATTCTACGATCAAATAAAAATAACAATCAATACTGCATACCTCAATATACTTGATAACCTATTTTTCATCATCTTTTTTGACGTTATCATCGTATACTTGAGCATACATGACCCTCATCGCTCATAACTCACAGCTGGCCTCAACTCAGCTCGCGGTCCATGAAGCTGACTCGACTCGAATCGATGGTTGAACCGACTGGTTCACTCCCGTAAAACTCTGACTCGAGTCACGGGTTTTACACCCCGCCCTCCCCTTTCCTCCTGTCGCCGCCCTACCCTACCCTCTGCCGCCGCCTCGACTTCGTCGCTGCCTGCCTCCATTGCCCTGTCTCTGCCGCCTACCTTTGCCACCGTCTGCCTCCGCTGGACCGCCGCCCTTTGCCTCCGCCAGATTGCCGCCCTCTGCCGCTGTCAGTATAAGATTTCTCCTCTGTTTTGAATCAACAACATGAGTAATTATTTGATGGTTTCGTCGAAGAAGACTTCTTATTTTACTTATTTTGAAAGTGGTTTGATATGATTATTAATGCGAATATATTGTTTTAAATTCCTAAATACAAGAGTGGTTTTTATCCTTTTTTTTATTTGGCATTTTTGGTTATTTTAGGCATTAAATATCAATTTTATTGTATATTATGTTTTGTGATTTTCATAAAATATAACATTAGCATTAAAAATGTTAAAGACATTATTTTATTAATATAAAATATCGGACATTTGGTCGGTCGTTCGATCAGACAAAAAATATCTATGTTTGGTTTATTTTAAGTTGGTCAAATTCGATCGACAAGTTTCGGACGACGGTCGGATATGGACATTCGGATGTCCATGCCCACTCCTATTTGTGGGCTCTCTCTTACAATGCAGTTGGCTAGTGCGTCAATCAACATCAACTTATCTAACCCACCTTGGCTGATCACAATGAGAATCAACGTGTACCGGTCTGCGTTCATACGCATGATATCTTCTTGATCATTCTGTCATAATAAACCATCCTTTTCTTGGAATATTAATGTATAGTGATGGCATCCAACCATATGCTCTTCATTGTTAACCTTCGAGACGTTCTTTCACCGCCTTCAACAATTTATCTACATACAAACATCATAATAAATCTTTTATTAGGATTCATGTTTGTTAATAGAATATATTGCATGCAACTTATAATACAATATCCTTTATATTAAATGCTACATTTATTGATGTATACTTTACCTCTCACCACCTTCAATTTGGATCCATTTGCCATAGTACTATATATATGTTACAAAATGTTTGAATGACAAATACTGTAACATGCACTTCTCGTATTACTCATATTCTATCTACAAACATGTATGCTTATAGAATATGTTACATACAATACATACTACAACTAAACTTTTATTTTATATGCTTGTTTATGTGATACAATGTATTTATTCTTGTTACCTTTTATTTATTGTAGTATGAAATACACATAATAAATATATAAACGATGAATCATATGACCCACAATGCTATTACCTTTCTTTCACATTTATCAATTTTTGTAAGTGTGTTTTACACATTTCATTAACATGCTTGTATGTTCTTACACATATTTTATATACATAAATCTATTAATAGAGAAAAAACACTACGTTAGAACTCAAGTTTGTGACAATCAAAATCATTCTCGTTATCATTTTTTCTCCACCATCATCCCTTCCTTAGACAATCCACTTTGCTTGTTGCCATAGCCACCTTCTCATGGAGAAGAGGGTGGGCAAAGATGGAAAAAGTCGTGGAATAGACTTGGACACCACCTATAGCTACATGGGGCTTGGGTGAATGACCAGGTCGAGATTAGCCAACAAATAGTGCAACTAGGTCACCCCCTCATAAGTTGCCTCCACCTATAAAACCCTAAATTCGGGTTAGGGTTTTATCCACTTGTTGCCCTTCCCGGTTTAAGTTAGTCTTGAGTCAATTTATTCATTTTAACTTTTAGACAATGAGTATAATGCCTAAATAGTCATATGAATATGTTATAGAGCTTGAGTATGCGTGATATATAAATAATAGCTTTAATTATGTTGTAGCAAAACATGAGTTGTCAATGTATAAATGAGTTATAAAGATTTTTGCTTGTGTTAGCCCAAGGGTGTTAGGGCTAGATCTAGGTCTTTGCAGCGTTTAGTATCCATTTGAGCTTTTTCAGGGTACCTCTTTTGCATACATCATAGGGATTTTAGACTGTCAGATTGCCCCTGTGGCCCTAACTTAATTTGAGTTTCAAATCTTTGTCCAATCGAGTTCAGGGTTTCGAGGCTCATTTATCTTTTTTGCCTTAATTTCTATCCATATAGCTACTTTTAGGTTTCTAGTTAGTTTCGACTTTTGTTAGCGTCAGTCCGAGCTTTATATATATATATATATATATATATATATATACCCCTAGTGGACCCCACTAGGCCCACAAGTTGTTGGGTGTTCAAATCGTGCCACATGGCAAGATTAGATCCCTAATGTTGCCCCTCCTATTTTTACGGATTTTCCCACATTTTCAGTGTTTTTCCACCTCTAGTGCCACCGCCGCTTTGGGCCACCTCCGGCGAGTCTGTGGCCCTCCTTCAGCAACCTAATCAGTATGAACATGATCGCTTCACGCCACAATCATCGACAATGATGATGTTTTGTTTTCCATTTCTCACCACATCCACTGCCTTTCCAACCATTCATCAAGCTACCTCTGATGAGGCCGACCACCCAAATCAATTGCCCACAACAAGATCTGCCATTTAAGACTAGCCTTGGCCTCCGAAGTGGCCACGATCACAGTCGGTGACTTGCACTTCCCGATGGCATTTCCATCAGTTTTCTATCGTTTTCTGGACTGTTGCTTGCTGGACACCTTCGATCCTTCCCTCAAAGACCTTCCTCACACAATAGCTGACATTTTCAGACCAGCCCCGCCGACCATCACTGCCAGAATCATTTCCAACGACTCCACCTACCCCAGTGGCATTTTCGTCAATTTGAGGCAATTTTCAGGCCAATCGGCTGCCAGGCTCCTTCAGCAACCACCCCAGTCACCACCACCTTGTCGTTCCCCATCAATCCTAACCGGCTATGACCCTAGCCTCGCCGCCGTGGACAATTTTTGGAGACGGGCACGGCTACCCGTTTTCCTAGTTAGTGTCCACCTAGTTTTGTTCGTGTCCACTTGGTTGCCCATGCCCTTGTTTGTGTCCACCAAGGTTTAGCCCAATTGACTTGACACCCTATTTCAACCTAGTTTAGCCCGTTTTCATCTATTTTTCAACCATTTTTTGTAATTAGAGACTCGCTACATTATTTTAGATGCATACTTGCATTATTTGGCATGTTTTGATGTTGTGAGTGTTCTTCTTTATTTATTAGTTATTTGCTTATTTATTTATTTATTTATTTTTAGTTCTAGTTATTTATATATTTGTTGACTATGATAAATGATTATATAATGATTTATTATTATTGATAATATATTTACTTATTAATATTAACTTCATTCGTGTTTATCAAATTTTATTTATTTATTTATTTATTCGTTCACATGCCCGTATGTTTTTATTTATTTGTGTTTAATTACATAGTCATGTACTTGATAATTATATTGATGTTATTCATGATTAATTGTTATTGACTATTTATTTATTTAATTATTTAGTGAATTATTATTTATTTATGTATTTATTTGTTTGTTTGTTTACTAACTCATGTATGTGTTGACATTTTACTATGTGTTTAGTTGTATATTTTATTAGCGTTATTTATATTATTAGTGTTATTCTTTATTTATTACATTTCTTCATGTTGCTTGTCCACTATTATTTTGATATTGTTCTTTTATTTATTTGACTTATTTTATTTATTTATTTATTGCTTGCATGTGCCTCATTTTGCATGCCAGACGTTTATTTATTTACTTTGCAATGCTTATTGTTTGTGACATTATTGTTGATGTGAGCACATACCATGACCATGCATCATATAGAGTTATCAATCTTTTGGTTAGTAGCGGGTTCTGATGTATGTTATGGAGTCTGAGCTCATCGTAAATGTGTCGATGCGCTTGGAGCTCGGACCACTAGCCTATTATAGCTTTTCTTAGATTTACTATTTTATTCTATTGTAGATTTGATTAATAGATCGTATGATGTGTTAAATGGTTATTTTATCAGACCCCACTTAACATGGACCATGTAAACGCATTTTACTTCTGTGATTAATAACCTTTGAGGATGAGATCCCTCGTGTTGGTTTCAAACTTAGCTCCACCTCACGTTGCCTTTGGGCTTACTTATATGGTTCCCTTCCTAGCCCTATATATAGTTTTTATTGACCTTTCAGTGAGCTCAGAATTGGTGAATTTGACCTTGCATATATAGTGAGCGGGTGCATACGCAGGTCGTAGAGGGCTCTAGATTAGTGAGAGGGTTATTCTATTCTCGAGGTATCCTGGCATATCTACATCTTGTGCTGCCTCACACCTAGAGAAGAGTGAAGTAGATAGCATTATTGTGTATAGTACATATCTAGACTTGTGGTAGCAAAGGGTACTGAAGGCGACTGCATGAAAGTAGTCTGTCATTGTGCTCTTCGCCAAGCATTATGTGGAGGCTTGGAGACGACTTATGATATATGTTTTTCCCAAGAGTGGGACCACTTATTGTCAATAGTGGCACAATTCTACTTCAGTTCAAGATGTTAACATTCTGCAGCTTGATGGTTCCTCAATAGATGCCCTTTGAGTGTTCTCATGGAGAATATATATTGTTCTCCTTCCTCATGGAAATCATTTTCCACTTGTAAGTTTGTAGTCGATATTTTTCTGACAAGTGATATTTGTTGCTGATGTTTTTCTTATTATATATGTAGGTCTTATGTTCTAGTGTATTGGGTTGGCTTTGATGGAAGGACAATAGATGCTACACACACTTGTGCTTATTGCGCCATTGTTTTCTTTCGTGTTTTTATTTATGCTTGATGTATTTTAATTTATAATAGTAATGTTTTCCATTCTTGAGATGCCAAGAGGGTTGTTTTGGTCCCTATATTATTCGAGTCTTGCAGATTAATTAATTTAGACATTACTCGATTTGATTGTAACAGTTCTTATCTAGTTCTTAAGTGAACCGAAATCAGGGTGTTACACCACCTGCATGGAGAGCATCATCAATAATGCTGCCAATGAGTTTGACAAATGAATTGCCTCACGTCCTTCACCTCATCTTGTTTGATATTAGTTCAACAGAGCTTGACATGTCGATGCCATAGTAGTATGACTTAACAATTGGTGATCAAACAATCCTCATTTATACCTTTGTCATGCCCACCATCTTCAACTGTCACACATTCTTGGATGTTGTTGTCCCCTAAATGATGGAATCATTGACCACCATTACCGTTATCCCTCCATCATTGCTTCCATTGCGGTGAGCTTGAACTTCATTAGAAGACACCTTTAACACCTCTCCAATATTGTGAGTTCTCCTCCTTATAATACACATACCCCTCTGCACAAATGTAACATCACCCTTAATGCCTTCTTCAACTTCATTGCTATCCCTCTCTCTACGAACTAGTATGATGCTGCCACAAAAATTTATTCTCCAAGCGCTTCACCAACCAGGTTCTTCGTTTTCCATCCACTAGTACAATAAACCTTCCATGTACTTCTCCCTCATCTACCTCCCCCTTTTCTCATGAGGATGGCGGTGGTCAGAAATAAGGTTCTTGGGGTCGCAATTGAAACTGCCCACTTTCCACAACACTTCACCCTTGCACTTCTTCCCTCTCACTACCCACTCATGATTCATCCATTCAATTCTCTTCATTTATCTTCTTCTAATCACACAAGGATGGTAGTGGCGAATGCTAAAAAAGATGTCAGAGGAGAAAAACAAGCCGTCCAAGTTAAAAGAGAGACTTTCTCCTCCTCTTCTCTCTCTCTCTCTCTCTCTCTCTCTCTCTCTCTCTCTCTCTCTCTCTCTCTCTCTCTCTCTCTCTCTCAAACGTTTTGAGTGCCAAGCAAAATGGAGGTGACCTTGTTTTACCCATGGTTGCATGAATCGGAATCGGAATCGGAATCGGTTTTCCATGGAATCGGAATCGGAATCGGAATCGGTCTGAATCGGCCAAGAATCGGTTCAGTTGAATCGGTCCAAATTAATTTAATCGGTCATATATAATAATTTGACAATTTACAATATAAATATATTAAAATTGGGTATTGATGTTATTTTGATATTATTCTGTGTATTATAGTTTATGATATTTTTTAAATATTTTTTAAGATTTTTTTAAATTATTTAGAATTAATTATTATTTTTGACTCGGGTTAGACTCGAGTCAACTTTTAATTACGAGAATGCCACCCTCCCCTCTCTACCCCCGCCGCCGCCGGCGGCCCGGTCGGCGGCGAGCCTCGCGGCGGCGATGTCGGAGGATGTCGGCAGCCCGGTCGGACGAACCGTTGGCCGGCGGAATCGCGGCGGAAGCGTCGGACGGCGGAAGGTGAGTTCGGAACGGGCGCAGCGTCGGACGGCGGTGGGGTGGTCGGAAGGTCGGGCGGAGCGTCGGACGGCCGAATCGCGGCGGAATCGGGCGGAAGCTCGGCGGAATCGGGCGGAAGCGCGGCGGAAGCGTCGGACGGCGGAAGCCGAGTTCGGGCGGCGGTCGCAGCGTCTGCGGCGGAATCGCGGCGGAGGGCGGAGCTGAGGTCGGAATCGGGCGGCGGTGGCGTGGTCGGACGGAGCTGAGGTCGGACGGCGGAAGCGCGGCGGAGGGGCGGCGGAGCAGAACGCGGCGGCGGCGGAATCGGGGGGAGAGGGTTTGATTTAGGTTTTTAAATCCAAATTACCATTTTGCCCATGCTTAAATAATTTAATAAAAATTATACCTAGGGTATTTTGGTAATTTTGCAATAAAACCGATTCCGATTTAAATCGGCCGATTCCGAGTTAAATCGGTCGGAATCGGCCGAAACTCGCCGATTCCAGGCCCGATTCGGGGCCGACCGAGTCGGCCCCGAAATCGGATCGGCGCGACGCCGATCCGATTTAAATCGGCCGATTCCGCACGGAATCGGCCGATTCGTGCATCACTGGTTTTACCCCCATCCCCACATTAAATGCATTGTATCCCGTTATCACCTATCCACACCCCTTTGTACTTTACCCTAGACCTCATTTACTTTCATATGTTACCCATCCATTACCTTTACAATTACATTTTTAAGGGTAAACTTGTTCATTTTTTATTATTTACCACATGTATAGAAGAAGATTATACAACCATATCCAAAGAATTGTGCAATATTTTGACCATATTCTAGGCATTGCCTTTGTATATTATAGTATTGTTTGCATGGATCATTGATCTTGTCCCAGCAACCATCTTCTTGTTCTTATTTTTATATATTGTGCAGAAAGTTGCCCTACAAAGTCATTTTCGAATTGCATTAAGGCAAGTACTTACTATCTCTTATTTTGCCCACCAACAAGCAGCCAATCCTACATACAAGGCCTTTCACCAATAGCTCTAATAATTACATTATAACAAGGCAAGTTGCAGCTTTGCACATGGCTTATATTAAAGATATACTTCAATTTTATAAAGAAACCCCATTAAATAATGAGATAAAATGTAATAATTTGATATATTAGAGATAAGCTCCAATTTTAAAGATAGAATTTGATTAAGTGAATAAATAAATTATAATAACTTAATTTTTTGGTTTTATTATATTTTTATTGGTTAAATCTCCTACTTTTTATTAGAGGGTGACTTTTGACTGTCCTTCTATTAATAAGAGTAGTTGTACATTTGTCGGTAACTATTTCGACTTGGACATTATAAAATATCATATGCTCGGACATTATTTCATATTTATGTTGAAAACCTACCAATAAAAAGTACTATTGTTATTGCATAGATTTACAACATTATCACAGTCACAATAAGAGAAAGGGCAAAGTTTTCTTAATAGAATTGCTTGAAAGTAACCTAATGTGAGTGAGTGTGAAACCTATGACTCGAATTAGAGTTTTACATTAATGAACCAGTCAGTTTAACCGTTGGTTCGAATTGAGTCAGTTTCATGAACTGCGTACTAAACCGAGGCCGGTCGTAAGTTATGAGCAATGAGAGTCAAGTATACTTAAGTATATGATGATAATATCATAAAGATAATGATAAATTAGTTATTGGATTATATGACAATATACAATATTTTTTTATATATTTGATCATAGAATTATTTTTTATGGCTGAATAATGTATTAGGAAATGTTATAGGACAATTTGGGTGGGTTATTATAGAACATGTCATTATGATGTTATGGTGTGTATTATATTTTATGGGATTTCCCCCTATTTTTCTAGATTTTTTAAGGATTTATTACAATTTAGTTATTATTTTGGACTCGAGTCAAAGTCGATCAAGTTTTATTTATGATATCGCCACCGACCCATGTCTCTCCCCCACAAACCCTTGACATTGCACTCCTTCTCCATCATGGACACCGCCTCTGGCTGCCGCACCACCGCCGACCGACACTACCGGTCATTGCCAGAACATCTCCGACCATTCCCCCCAACATCCGGTCGTCACCCGACCTCCAGGACGCGACGAAGCCACCACAACTGCACTACACTCCCATTGCCAATCCCGCCGAGGTGACGGACCTCCCACTACCTTCCTTGACCAGAATGAACCCCAATGCCACCCATATCGGCTGGATCTCCACACCCCACCGCTGAACGCCATGGTTTTTGCCATTTTCCTGTGAGCCACTCTAGCATTCCACCTCATCATCCCTGTAGACATGACAAGCTCACCGAGCTAGTGCCAACAGTACCCCATACTACCGATTAGTCACCATCGGCAACACTTACCGGAAAACCACCTAAATGGTGCTAGAAAACCATTGATAATTGCCGAAAAACCATCAGAAACTACTGAAAAATCAGATTTGCTAGAATTTGTCGAAATTTCTGCCAAAATCACCTAGTCAAACTTGATCGAACTTCAGAAGCTGCCGAGTGCCAATTTCAAGCTCTGAGACGAGAGACAAAACCCTAGCCATCACAGATTGCGGACGACGCGGATATAATCACCTCAATTTAATTATTTAAAATTGATAATTATTAACACAACATGTAAGGATTAATTATTTGAGATGATGAATGCATGATTGCAAATGAAGTGATGATTTGCATGATTTGATTGATATTGAATGATTGCTAATGATGGAATTAAGTAAATTAAATTTGAGCAAGTTAATTGATTGCAACGTAACTTAGAAAAACATAATAAATTGGTATGAATAGGATGATCTAGGGATATTTTTATTGTGATGAGGATTGTTGATTGTTTGATGGATGATAATTGTATTGTGAGTGTGATGTTCATGATGAGTTTGATGCATCATTCATTTAGTAGGTGTTAGCTTCTAGATTTGATTTGTAGGTACGGAGTAGGAGCTTGGTGTATAGGCACACAACCATGATTGGAGCTTCTACCAAGACCGTTTAGGACTCATTCTCGACTTATCGTCTCATTCTATCATGTTTTATTTTAATAGGTAAACAAATGTGTTGAGTGGTGGATTTATCGCGTCCCACTCAACACATGCCATTGAGCTGATTGTATTTTCAGAATAATAACCATCAAGGATGAGATCCCTCGAGTTTGTTTTTGAAACTCAAACCTAGATCACGATACCTTCGATCCTACTATATTGAAATCCCTACCCAGGCCTATGTATATTTATTTTTCATGTTTTCAATGACATGTGAGACAAGGGAAACCAACAGCCTTGTCTTGAGATAGGGTGTGTGTACATCAAAGTGGGCCTTGGAATTGGTGAGCATTTGTTCCATTCTCGAGGGATCCTAATAACTCTACCTTTGAGTTCCTCAAACCCGAAGAAATGTGGAGGTTTACAGGTATTGCTATGCAGTGCATGTCTAGACTTGTGGTTTTAAAGGGTATTGAAGGTGCATGCCTGAGAGTATTTGATGTCTCTACTCAGGGCCATGAGTAATAAAGAGGATGTAGAGGGCTGAGAGGAAAGAGAATGATGTTTCTCGTGCAAAGGATAGTTTAAAGTGGCCAATGAATGAGAATGAGATGGAAAGGGGACATTGTCGCACTAGGTGGACGGCTCCAATTATTACCCTTATGAGAGTTCTATGAGGAAGAGTAAACATTGTCGCATGAGGTGGACAGCTCCCATTATTACCCTTATGAGAGTTTTATGAGGAAGAGTAATGATGTTTTTATTTAATAGGAGGGTCGGCTCTCTTATGTCAGTTTGTTATTAGTTATTTCTAGACTGGTAACATTCGTTACTGACGTCTTTTTATTATATATGTAGGTGACAACTACAAGGAATGAGAGCTATTAGGATTGCGGAGGAGCAATACTAAAATCGTGCATACATTTACTTGCCGACATTAATTGGTGATGTGTTGAACTGCGTGAATAATGAAATTTGAATGCTATCTCTAGTAAACTACTATAGATATTTTGTTTGTGAATGAAAATAGAAAAATGGAAATGAACAGGTGAGTAATAGAGTTTAGACTCGACTTACGTGATGAGGAAAGTAAGGGTAACTGGGAATGTGAAGAATATGCCATGTTTGTCTTGTGACATTGATTTTTTTGTTTGATATAAATACATACAAATTGCTATTGACAGGTGGCCCCTATTGCACTTTTAGGGGAGACTCTGTCCATTTTACTTGAAAAATATATCTTTCTTTTAAACTTAATGTTTTTGGGTTGTTTGTATGTTTGTTTGCATATCATAGCATGCATATAGTACAACGTTAGAACCCAAGCATCTCATCCATGCTTTGTATATTGCATCACCATCTTGAGACGCTGAGGGTAGATCTGGATCGGCTTAACCGAATCAAGTAAATTAGTGAATGGTTCAGTCACCGATAACATTTTCGGGTTGTTTTAGGGTTTAGGGCAAACTAAAACGGGGTGTTATAGTGAGAGTTAACTATAAATATTTATCCCAAATAGTAAGATCCCCATAATACTTAGGATCTTATAAAGATCACAAGTGGATGAGTGAATAACAAAAACAATTTATGCACAATGAAATAATACTCACAAAAAGATAATTAAAGTAAGCACAAGTAAATGAGTAAGGTAACAAACAATAATATGAACCCAATCAAGATAGTGGTGTGTGAGGCAACACAAGATCAATTTTACTAAGCTATTTGTGTTGGTAAACTTTTCAAACTATAAAAACAACAAGAAGGCATTGAGCTTGATTCACTTAGCAACCTAAAGCGAGCAAGTCCAATACAAGGGACCTAAGTGAAGTGCGATAAAACAAGTAAGTCAGGTTAAAAGCAAGAACACAAAAGAGAAGAGAAGAGAGAATATAGAAACAATTTTTAAAGATAATCCTAACTAGTAGGTATTTGTTATTTTACTATGACAACCAACTTATACAAATTACAAGCAACAACAAAACCTCCTTCACAAGCACCAAGTGCCCATGAACCTTGTACTTACAAACACTCCTTTCCAAGCATCCCTTCAGCACCAAGAAACCATGCACTCCTAACCACTTAGGAGACACCATCAAACCTTCCTTCTCCAATGTCAAATGTCAAGAACTCTACAAACTACAAGTCTTCCTTCTTATGCACCTGCCTAGTGCCAAGGAGTCTTGCAACCAACTCCAAACACCCTTGAAGTAACACCACCTTAAAGCTACACCTCCTTTCACAAGCTCACACCTTGAGCCATGGGAGTCTCCTCTCTCCGAGCACCCTCCTCCTCTAGGTAGGATTCTCAGACACTCTCAACACCTTGAGAGTTTACAAAATAGTTCAAACACTTGAGCCAAACCTCACACAACCAGATCTCTCCTTGGTGCACAAACAATCTCCTAGGAATACAAGCTAATAAGTAAAGTCAATTATAACACAAGCTTGAGCTTCCCAAATTGATCTAAGAAAGTCTAGGGGTTCATCATTATCCAAGATATGTCAAAACACTCCTCCAAGGCCATATTTATGGGATTCCATAAGGCCATATTTATGGGATTCCATAAGGCCATATTTACGAGATTCCATAGCCTCACATAAAATAAGAGCCATTGGGATTCAAATCTCCTCATTTTACTTTTTTAACGACTAGTTTTGGCATCTTTTCCATGAGAATTGGATTTCAATTGATTGATTGAACACCAGCCTAACAATTACTTAAAACTAGCTACGTCAGTTTCAGCTGCCCCTGTGACCGAAGCTTGACTGAAGTTTCTTCAACTCTTGATTCTCTGTGCCACATCAGCCCTAGGATTCCCAAACCCATCTTCAACCACCAAACCTCAATCAATCATGTACTGAGCAATCTCTCCAAACTTCACTTAACTGTTGTGAGCTTCTGATCTCCACAATTGGTTTCCAAAGTATCGCCGAAGGTTCTTCTGTAGCCGAACGCACAACCAAAGGTCTACTAATTGTCTTGCATTTCCCGGATTTTCCACTATGACCTAGGTCTTCAGTCGCAAAACCTATAACCAAAGGTCAATCGAAGGTTGAACACCTTTCTTCCTTGGCCTACACCCCACATCTTCGGTTGTCAAAGTCTTGACAGAAGTATAACCAAAGTCTTCCCCACTTCAATACTTCTAAAGGATTCTTCAATCTTCAAATATTCATTTGTTTGCTTGGCTTCTAACTCTTGAACTTAGAGAGTTTTAAGATGTTGTCACATCAAAACAAGTTTCAACAGTGATGTGGGATTAGCAAAGAGATTGAAGTCAAAGAGATGAAAGTTGATACTGTAAACCCAATACGTAATATTAATCTTCCAAGTTTGGTCAATGATGATCTTCAATCTTTTACATGACTATGTTAACCTTTTTAATTATCTGTGGTGCTAAAAAAAAATGTGGAATGAATTATTGGTGTAAATTGAGTCATTCTTGATGCTAATCATTAAAAGAAATACCATTGATAGGGTTAAATTTTTCTTCACAGATAGAAAATATGAGCTAAACTTTTCCCATCGAAAAACATAGGCTAATGCACCATCAATACCTCCACCATTGCTTTGTGAACTGTGTATACTTTAAGAGTTAACACCCGCTGAATTCATCCAATCAAACACAATTGAACTTTAGACACCACCGGGTGCTGAATTAG